>VWZD01007425.1:614-62926 GCA_013396695.1 Sakesphorus luctuosus | reverse complement strand
AAATAACATTCTGTAAGGTAACAACATAAATAAATAAATTAGAAAAGACTAAAATAAAATGCCAAATGTAATAGAAATAATTTGTTGTATTTAGTTTTAAATATAGAGTTTAATATGGAGGACAAGACAGAAAGGAATCATCTTGGAGAGGTCTGTTATGACAAAGCATATTTTTTGTAGGAATTGAGTAGAGTCACAGAAGCATGNAAAAACAACCAAACAAAAAAAAAGTACAAAGCAGCTTCCCTCACCCCTCCCTGGACTAAAATGCTGGTTTATATTCTGCTGAAATCAGCTGAAGTGTGTCATACTGGCATCGAAAGAAAACAACAGGTGGTGATTTCAGATTTCCCTGGTGAGGACTGCAATCAGTTGATCAAACTACAATTGCTTTTTACTCTGAGGTAAACATAAATATGCGTGGATTGTTCTCTGTGGCCTTGCTTCATTGGAGTCCAGTTAGCTTCTGACATCATCAGCTTAAAATACAGGCAGATAATTTTATCCTTTTGCCAAAGACGTTCACATAAGTCACAGCGCTCTGTGCATGCCTTGGCTGTAGGAGAATAATTTGCTTCAACTCCTTGAGATGTAAATATATTTTAATGACTACTATTCCATTCTAACATTTTTGCTCTGTTTATTTTTCTTTATTCTTTCATGTATCACCCTCTATTTAATAAAAAAAAAACTTAATAAAAATTCTAATTTATTTTTTGCAAGTATAAAATGTTTGAGCAGCCTCTAATCTATTTTTTTCTTTTTTTGTTTGTTTATTTTGTTTGTTTTCTAGTTTTGCTGCTTTTGGTTTTCTTTTCCTTTATCAAGTGATTGATAGGCTTTAGAAAGCTCTATCCATTTCCTTGATTAATACAGTAAAGCATTACCTTCAGTTCTTCATCACCATGAAGGTTATAAAAACATAGTAGCACTCTTGACACACAATATTTCAAACAAGACAAGAATGCTAAATTTGACTAGTATTTTTTGACAAAACTGCTGGTGCAGGTCTGAAAAGGAGGCATGACATACCATCATGATAATTAAACTTTGTTTGGAAGATGTTGTCATTTTCATATTTTGGGGCTTTCTTTTCTTTTGCTTTTCTTTTTTTTTTCTTTCTTTTTTTTAAGGTGGTGATTTTTTTGTTTATTTGGAAGTTCTTTTGTTTTGTTTTGTAATTTGCTTTACACTGCTAGAATGTCTAGAGCATGATTGTCTTTAAAGAAATGTCCAAATCTCACTAAATATCTTTAATTCATGTTCACAGCTTGAAATCAATTGAAATTGTGAAGAAGGTCATCAGGTCAGAGTGCACTTCATTAAATATATATGAATAAAAATCATCACTGTGATCAAAATCTATTCCATCTTAAAAATTCAGAATGTAATCAGATAAATGTGGGCTTAGTAGCTTCTCTGTTTAAGCCCAAATTCAGAAGTCTGATATGAGTTCTGCTTGTAACTTATTAGTATGGGGATATTTAGAATCATCTTTCTCTCTGTTGCAGGTCTTGTATTGGCAATATTATAATGCAATAATATTTTTCTTGGGAAAGAGGTATTTATAATGCTAATTTAGTTCTCAGTAGTATCACAACTTTGGAGGTAGTGACAAAACGATGCAACAAGTGAACAGTGTCTGAAAAGAGCAAAGTACCAACCTGTGGTTCAGCCAATATCAATACTTTTAAAAATTAGAAAACTGGGAGACAGGCAATTCCAATCTGACAAGCCACCTTCAGTATTTGACAGTGAAGAAAAATACAGCAAAAAAGAGAGAACTGGAACTACTAAAAGTGGAGTGGGAAGAAACACGACATTGACTACAGAGAAATTATTTTCATGTAGCACTTAAAATTAAGGAATAAATCTCAGTGTGCCTCTTTATTTCAAAATATCAATATTTAAAATAATTTCATTATGAAGTAAACTGAATTTTTATGGGTTCTGGTATTGTCAATATGAACTGATGTATATATTTTAAAAAAATTGAAACTTTATTAGTCCTTCAGAGAGAAATATAAAACCTTTTTATTAAACAGACCCACACAAGACATTGATCCTATATTTACTGTTCTGCAATATTGTCATGCAATCTAGCTGACAGTCCTTTATATAAACAGTTCTTTGTGCTGAATGCCATTGAAAAGGCAGGTAGCTGAAAATATCTTTGTTCACCTGTCTACCAGTGTATTCATCCATCATTTGCAAAATATACTGCCTTCACTTTAGACAGCAAAATTCAATTTAAGGATATATGGCAACAGTTGTTACTTGTTAGATTGTTACAAGACTTAGAGGGACAAGATACTGTACTTTGAGATTAATTATTTTTGTTTGTGAATATCATGCCTGCTTGCAACAACAGTTCAGTTTTAAATTGTATTATCTCTAATCCAAGACAGTGTGGGCTAGATGTAGGACAGAAGTCGCTAATGAAGCAGGTGGCAAACTGAATTCAGAAGTTCATCTGACCAACTGGCCATCAACTACTAGTGATACCTCTGAGAGCTCAGTAACAGGATCAATACCATTCAGTAGCTTTGTTAACAGCTTCAGTGAAGACGTTACCTACTCCCTCAATAAGCTTGCTGAAGATACAAAACTGGGGGAAGCTGTTGATACACTGAAATATAGGGTTGATATCCAGGGTGATCTGGACAACCTGGAAAAATGAACCAATAGAAAGGTTCTGGAGATCACCAAATGTAAATGCCAAGTCCTGCACCAAGGAAGGAAGAATCCCATGTGACAGTACAGGATGACTATGATTTGCTGGAAAACCACATTTCTTAAAGACACCCAGGCTCAACAACAAAATTGCAGAGTCAAGAATGTGCCCTTGAAGTAATGAAAGCCAGACACACCATGGGAAAATTAGCAAGAATGAGTCTAATAGGTCAAAGAATGTCATTATTCTCTTCTAGCACTTGTGACATTGCAATTGGAGTGATGAGTCTGCTTTTGGGCTCCCCATCCCAAGAAAAACACTAGCATTCTGGTGTTGAGAGATTTATTGCAGAAAAGTGAATTTACGAGCAATCTAAGCTGCTCCAGGCCTGAGAAGCCTGCTGCCCTAAACCATGAGAAATTTCCTGATAATTCCAGCAAGAGAGGATGTTGCAGATAGGGGAAAATATGCAAGGCCGAACACCTGCTGTTTGCTAACGAGCCTTGGTTACTCCTTAACAGTACATCCTTAAGGGAGTGCCTCTAGGCCTAGCTTCTCCGGACACAGAACATCAAAACATCAGGATGAGATAATGTAAACATTGAGCTTGTGAGATATGAGCTTTCATCCAATTAAAAGTTCTAACGTGCTTGAGTTGTGATTCCTTTAACCAATAAGATGTACCTGTAACCCTATATAACCTGTGTGCTGTGTGAAATAAATGTCTTCACTATCAACCTTATAGGTTTCGTGGTGAAGTCCTTGTCTCCGCACTCAACTTTGTTGACATTATTCTGGGGAGAAGTACAGTACCAGGAGTTGGGGCAGATGCTGTACAAGATGAAGAAATTTGGTTTGTTCTGCCTTTTGAAGAGAAAGCTTAAGAGAGGGATCTGATTAATGTATTCAAACACCTAAGGAAGGGGTCTGAAGAAGAAAGAGTTAAAATTTTCACACAATCTCATAGCAGGAGAATGACAAACAACAGATACAGGTTGCAGCATGGAAAATTCTCAGTAAAAAAGTCAACAGAGGGGTCACTTTAACAGTGATCAAACAGTAGCTTGTGTTTCCTAGGGAGTCTGTGGAAGATCTATCCTTTGGACATACTCAGAATTTGACTAGAAAAGGTCCTAAACAATGTGCTTAAACTGTATGAGTTTATAACTCCTCCTATGAGGAGTTTACACAAGATGTCTTTTGGAGGTTCATTCCGAGATTTAAAGAGTGAAACCCTGCATTTGTTGGTTCTGCATGTGAAAACTTGTGATGGTGGGAAAAGAGAGATATTTCTTCTCCTCTGAACAAGAGAGATCATAGTAAACCTGATGAGAAGTCTTCAAATATGGTATTTTCAAAATTACAGGACAATGAAGCTCACTTTACCAAAAATAAATACGAACTGTTGCTATGTACAGAAACCAGGCTCTACTGTGGTGAAAACACATATTTATGTACTGTAAGTGACTCAATGGGGCACAGGATATTTTGATTTTACTTTAGGATTGTTGTAGTTTTGATGTAAATTCTTTCCCTGCCAGTAACTCCCCATACCATTAGTTAACAAAAGAAATAGTTAACTACTACCAATTCCTTCTTGATCATTTTGGGTGGGGGAGACTGGGGAAAGATGTGGTAGGAAACGGGCTTGGACTGTCTCTTTTGTTCTTGGGGACTACACACGGCTCTGGCAGTGTGTGTGCTTCTGTGGGAGAGAAGCCGGTGCTGCTGCTCGTTGCTGCTACCATGGAGTAAGACAGTTTTTTTCCCCTGNAACTGTTTTAAAAAACAAATCTGTCACCCACACACACACACACACACACACACACACACACACACATATATCAGTTAAGAACAGTTATCCTTCTTCTATCCATTTTCTGATTAAAGTTCCTTTTCTTAAATTTGATAAAGAGTGACGTGATCATTGTGGAGGAATCTCCTCCCCCGTTTGTGGGCTCTTCCCCTCAAAACTAAGACAAGGATTCATTTAAAACTTGCTTGTGGAAATCATACTTTTTCTACATATTACTCATCAGCATTCTTCAAACTGTTTCAGTGGGATGCTCTTGGCATCTATAATTAACACAAATATTCTGAGAGCACGTCTGTCTTACATAAAGCAGTACCATGCCTACACAAATATCCTACTGTTTGATGTCCTAGGTTCAACAACTAGCCTGCACATAATTCCATATTCACATAACAGTTTTGTTTCAAGACAGTTGTACAACACTTTAATGGACAGCGAGATATATTGCAATGAAGTTCACTTAGTCTAGTTGCTGTGTGAAGATAGGGAACAAGTGCTGTCTGAACTGACTCCTTGGGAAACATACTCACAAAATTTCTTTTTTTTTTTTTTTTCTATTATCGAAATAACTTGAGGAAATTTAAATTATCTAACTTTGAGCAACATTTCATACAACAGCAAAAACTAGCGTGAAGGGAGATGGAAAGCTCATAATTATAAATAAAATACTACTACCTAGAATGCTAAATGGTGAAATAAATGCAATATTTAAGAATGAAATGTTTTACCCATTGTTTTTGAAAGCCTAACTTGCATAGAAGTCAAAGTTTTACTTTGAAGAAAATTTCACTCATTTATTAAGGGATTGGAACAATGAAGATTCTCACAGAACAATTTATTATCTATTTTTATTTTATTTAAAAAGAAAAAGAGTCCAAACAACCCTGATCCTGTTTACATTTTAAAAAAATGGTTTCAAAATTTATATTTAGAAAATAACATGATGGAGAGCATTCCTTCTCTCAGGTTCAGCAGGTATCTGTAATTCTGTGTTAATATTTTTGTTTCCTGGAACATATTAATTTTCCCCCGAAGTTCTTTGTTGATAGAGCTCAAAAAGTGGTCTTATCCATTATATAAATCAGACATTGAAATTTTAATGATAGCTTACAGGGAAAATATGTAACAGTATATATAATTTCAGATTAAAACATGCAGGATGCATTTTCAAGTGGCCTTATTTCTGTGGCAATCGACTGGAAGATTACCAGTGACAAAGTATAATAAAAGAAAGAAAAATCACCTTCATATAGAGAACATTTATACTTTTCTCTTGATGCTTTAATCTTCATTTTATATACTGTTTTCTTAAGCAGAACAAGTTTTTTAGCGTTATTTTAGTAAAAGTTTTTTTGAAACACAAGCTGTTTTAATTAAAGATAATTCCAAAAATTAAACTGTCATATGTGCCTTTGCAATTTTAAAACCATCACCAAAATTGGGTCATGCCTTCAGTGGCATTGTCTTGGATGATGTAGGTATTCAACTCAGGTAACTTAGAAGCTGTTTTAATCCTTATATTAGAATTGGCAAGAAAGGTAAAGCCAGATTGAGTTTGGAAGATATCACCAATTTAGAAAGGATTTCTGGCATATTTGAAATGATTACTTTATGCCATCTCTTAGTATTAGAGAGAGAGCCTTTATCTGCTCATCTCCATTTGTTATCATTTTATGGTTTTATAATTTCATTTTATGGTTTTATACTTTAACTGTCATGATTTCAATGCTTGGCATTTCACTCTGTAAAGCCTTTGATATGATGGCCCACAATAAATGCTTGCCTCAAATTAGGTGGGGCAAGGGTTTGGCAGATGAAGTGTTACATGGATAGGTAATTGGCTGGATGGCTGTGTCTCTAGAGCTCTGGGCCAATGGCTCAGTGCCAAAGGTGAAACCAAAAATGAGTACTGTCCCTCAAGGGTCTATACTAGGACCAGTACTACTTAATACCTTCATCAGTGACATAGACTTTGGGATTCAGTGAACCCTCAGCCAGACTGCAGATGGTACAAAGCCTGAGGTACAGCCTGAGGGGTGGAAATATTCAAACCTCAGGAAGTTCAACAAGGACAAGTGTAAGGACATGCACCTCAGTCAGGATGGTCACCACTGTGAATACAGACTGGGGGATGAATGTTTTGGGTTTTTTTAAAGGAACATTTCAGTACATATTTTTACTTCATTACAAAAGACAGTTTTTATTTTTCATCTCTAAACTTGCTTTGAGTAGTACTACTAATATATCCAATAAAAGAGAACAAAATGGGATATTTTCAGTTGGAAGGGACCTACAATGATCTAGTCCAGCTGCCCAGGGAGCTGAAATGAGGACAGACCAAAAGTCAAAATATGTTATTAAGCACAAATATTCCTTAAACTCTGTCAGGCTTAGGGCATTGAACACTTTTCTAAGATACCTGTTTCAGTATCCAGTACCTTCGCAGTAAAGAAATGCCTAATGTCTAGACTAAACCTTCCCTCAACTTTGAACTTTCCCATGCATCTTTGTTACATGTTTAAAGTCTCTTGAAATTTTCCCATGCCACCATGCAAGGATGCTTGCCAACAACAGTGTCCAGCAGGGCAGTGAGCTGGGGGTTACCTCAGCCCTGCACAGCTCAAGCAGGTTCAAAAGGAACTTCCCAGGGGAGATCCCATGAGAACTGGTGAGAACTTAAGAGTATAAAGAGGTCTTGGAGTTGTGGTCTTGCTCTCTTGGTCTTGAGACTGGCAAAAGAAAGTCCTGAGCCCACTGAAGTTGCCCAGCTGCCAATACAAGCTACCACTTTTTTCTTGGTGGGAGCTGCTCAGGGCCTACATGGCTCCGTGATGCTGTTCTGTGGACCACCACTGCACCATGTGACTGCTACTGCCCACAGAGAACCCCTCGCTTGCACCTGCCACCAGAGCTGGTCTCTGTTACTGCACATCGTCATTTGCACACCAGCTCCTGTAGCTGCAGCTACCACTAGAGCTGGAGCTGCCCAGAGCCACAGCCACCACTGCTTGCTGCCTCCGCGTGGTAGTCACCACCACCACAGCCTACCAGTGCCACCAACTCTAAGTGCACCAAAGAGAAGCCTGATTTTTTTATTTCCTGTTCCCTGCAGTGGACATAGTGATTTTCTGGGTAATATTCTTTGTCTCTTATTGTATACTTGTTTTATTTTGATTTTGTTTCCCACTTTTTAGTAAGAATTGTTAGTTTCTTTCTACGTGTTTTCTTGAAGAGTCTCATATCTATTTTTGAATTTACAATAAGTCCTGGAAGGAGGGTTCTCTAATCCATCTGAGGTCCCACTTCCCTGGCAACATGGTCTTCAACCCAAGACAATCTTATTGACCAGGAATAAGCACATCCCTTTCCAATTCCCCTACTCTAGAACCTATAGAGAGCAGTGGGGTCACTCTTCAGCCTCCTTTTCTCCAAACTGGACAAACCCAAAGTCCTCAGCTTCTCCTCATAGAACATTCCTTTAAACCCTTTTTCCAGGTCTGTTGCCCTCCCGTGAATGCACTCTAGGTCCATCACATCCCACACAAGTCTTTTTCTTTTCACAAACAGCAAACCTAGGAGGACATCTTTTCTAGTTATGGCAACTACTTGTACAAGGCATTATTTCCTACAAGAATTTTCAAGACAATTTTCACAGCAGTAACACATTCCCTATTGATGTCTGGGAAGTTGAAATCTCACATAAGGATAAGGAAGATACTGAAAAATTTGAAGTTAGAATCGCAGTACTTTGGAAAGGTACAAACACAACTTTCTTTTAGCCTTTTATTGCCATCCATCCTAGTTTTGGACATAATTTGTTTGCCTAAAATAGCACCCAATGTGATTTAAGATCCCTGAGGTATACAAGATATCGACTGAAAGAGAAAAGAGACCAAAAAACCCTAGTTCTGTGAAATTTCTAATTCTGCTTTTCAAATGTTGTTTGTACAGTACAGCCGCTGAACAGCATGAAATGCTAGAGCCACTTCGTCCTGGTACAAATTGTCTAGTAATTATAGAAACTAGAGTACTATGGGTTAGAAGTCACACATTAAACTAAACTAGGCATTTCAATAGGATGAAATGGTAAAGATCCAAGATTTTGTAGCATTAGAGCCAAAGTTTTACATGTTTGACAGGTCATGTCACTGAATAAAGAAAAGGCAGAAGTCCAACAGTGATGAAGATGCTTCAAGACCATCCTGAGGGATGAAGTCAAGAAATGACTACCCAAATTCGAAGCCACAAGGAAAGCTCCACCCAAGATTTCACCCAGTCATTAATATGGAAATTAGAAGCTGTTAACTATGAACTTAAGACTATAAATAGCTTATTTTACACAAACAAGTTAGGCAAATTTTTGCCCAGTATGAACTGGCTTGCCTCCAACATTGTCAATAAATACCTTGCTGCTAATAGAATACAAAACTTTCTCTTAGCAGTTCTTTTTTGCAGCATTTTTCACTTATCACCACCCAGATCTCACAGGTACAAGAAAAGACTTGGAGAAGACTCATATCTTTCTGACCAGCAACTTTACATCAAAAGACTATCCTGTAGTGCCTAAAGATACTCCAGGTAACTGCTCATGCATCTGACTCTAATCCTTCCTCTTCTATAGTTTGAATCTTGTTTTAGATGTAAGTTCTTTAGAAGTTTTGGCTAGTTCTTTCAAGGATTACCATTAGTCAAGGCAGTGTGAATGTCTGAGCAAAGAGATGAAGTTGTACAGCTTTCCAGTGAGATCAAGCCTCCTTTTGCATATATTTGAAAATCTTTAAGGCAAGGTAATGCCTTTCTATAAAACACTCTGTAGCCTGTTGCTGTCAGAGCCAACATTGCTAACAAAATGGTGTGAAATGAGATTTTAGACTTGGTGTTTAACTGAAAGATACAATCAAGGTATGAATATAAACTACAAGTAAAAATTGGAGCAGCAGTTTGTATTGAAGGGAAAAGATTCTTCTTTTGATGCAAGATATGCTGATACTATAAGGTAATAAATCCTATATTATGACAATAAAAAAATAAACACATTCCAAATAAACCATATGCAAGTTTGGTATATACATCCTTGTAATCAACTGGGTCTTCATTTAGCTCTCAATCTCTTAAGACTCTCAGGGGCAGGATAGCATTTAACAATGCAGCAGGAGAAAAATATTCTGGAAAGACAAACTTAAATAGAGGTTGACTCTTTTCTAAACCCTTGAGGATTTTACATACTTCTTATATATTTTCTTTCAATAACATTTTGAAAAAACCCACAGAAAAAATGCAGGCAAAAGAAACATAGCATTCCTTGTTACAGAGCTACCTCACTTGTCTTTCCCCCTCTTTCTCTTCCTTCTTCTGTCTTCTTATCCCTTTAAATCTGTTGCTGTAGGATAAAGCCTTTGTGAGCGGTGTTCTGGTTTTACCATCTCAGTTTGAGAAATGTTTTCAACATGAAATTTGTGCATTCTGGGTGAGCAATATTAGCTAGTTATAAGCTTTGTACAAAGATTATTTAGCTGTCTATGAGAAAACATGACTGCTGTGGATCATACTGAACTCAAAGTTAGTATGTGTTGGCATACTTTTTACAAGTCTATTATATTCAGTTTCTTTAGAGAAAAGAGTCAGGAGCATTAAGTGCTGTGGTGCATTGACCTCAGATGTCTGCAGACACTCATCCAGCTGCTCTCTCACTTCCCCTCCTCATCAGAATAAAAGGGATAAAATAAGATGAAAAATCTTTAGAGTTAAGATAAAGACATTAAGATTACTTATTATTACTAGGCACAAAACAAATTGACTTAACAAAAAATTAGTTTATTGGCAATTAAAATGGATTGAATAGTGAGAAACAAGGCCAAAAATTAAAACAGTACCTTTCCTACCCACTCACTTTTTGGGAGGATTAGTTAGACCTCTTTATTTTTTCATTCCTTTAATTCTGTCCTACCCGCTACTAAGTAGAAAAAAGGGGGATGGGAAATTGGGAGATGCAGTCAGGTTATAATGGTTTGTCTCTTCTGCTTGTTATTTCTCATACTTTTTCCCCAGTTCCAGTGTGGATTCTGCAGAGGAAGAAGGCCAGTCTGACTGAACAGAGAATTTAGGCTTAAACTCAAGATAAAAAACAGAGTATCACCTTTAGATGAAGGGCAGGCAACTTGGGAGGACTACAAGGATGGCATGAGGCTATACAGGGACAAAATCAGAAAGTCCAAAGCCCAACTAGAACTTGCTCTGGCCACTACAATAAAACATAATAAAAATGTTATTACAAATACATCAGCAACAAAAGCCGGGCTAAGGAATATTTTCATAATTTCCTAACTGCATGGGGAAACGTAGAGATAAAGGATGAGGAAAGCTGAGAAACTGAATACCTTCTTTGCCTCAGTCTTTAAGAGCAAGACAGTTGTCCTCAGGATACCCAGACCCATGAGCTAGAAGAAAGGAAGAGGGGTCAGAATGAAGCTCTCATAATCCGAGGGGACTTGCTATACTACTTAGAGACACACAAGTCCATGAGGCCAGATGGGATCCATCCATGGGTATAGGGACAGCTGGAAGAAGTGCTCAAGAAGCCACTTTTCATTGTTTAGCAGCAGTCCTGGTTAACTGGAGAGGTCGGAGTTGGCTGGAAGTTAGCAAATGTTAGATACATTTACAATAAGAGTCAGAAGGAGGATTCAGGGAACTACTGGCCTGACCTGTAGTTGATCTGACCTGTTGGCCTGACCACAGTGCCAAAAAAGTCATGGAGCAGATCACCTTGAGTGCCTTCAGTGGAAGGAACATGACAACCAGGGGATCAGGCCCAGCCAGTGTGGGTTTATGAAGGTCACGTTCTGCTTAACCAACCTGATCTTCTTCTATGACAGGGTTACCTACTTAGTGGATGAAGGAAAGGTTGTGAATTAATAAAGCATTTTACTCCATTTCCCAAAGCATTTTCCTGAAGAAATTCCCTTCTTATGGCTTGGAAGTGTAGTCTTCACTGGATGGAAAGGATCTGAGGTTGCTGGTTGACAGCCAACTGAACATCACCAGCAGAGTGTCCAGGTGGACAAGAAAGCCAATGGCATCCTGAGGAACAGCTGAGGGAGCTGGAGTTTTTTGGCCTGGAGGAAAGGAGGCTCAGGGGGATCTTACCACTCTCTAACTATTTGAAAGGAGGTTGTAGTGAGGTGACTGTTGATCTCTTCTCCGAGATAACCAACGTCAGGATGAGAGGAAATGGCCTTAAATTGCACTAGGGGAGGTTTATGTTAGGTATTAGGAAAAATTTCTTCATGGAAATGGTTTTCAGGGGTATAGTCAAGCCTTCCAGAGATGGTGGAATCACCATCTTTGGAAGTGTTCAAAAGGTGTGTGGATATGATTTAGTGGTCAACATGACTGCTAGGTTAAGGGTTGTACTCCATGATCTTAGAGGTCTTTTCCAGCCTAAAAAAATCTGCAATTCTCTGAGTCTGTATAATATGTGGATTTCACTCTTAAGTGTAGGTTCCAAATATTTTTCATGGATTTAAGGTTTAGTCCATGAATCTCTACATTCTTAGCAAATGTTACCTCACTTCAGGAACGAGATGAAGGTAGAATCCTAAATTCATCACTGAAAATTATGCCTGCTTCTTGAATCTCTGTCTTTGGCTTCTCTGGTGTATAGATAATAAAGTGATGGACATTTCTGAAATCCTAACTGACAGACTTGGGAAATAAGATTTTCACTTTGCACTGCTTCAAATATATTGAGTAATCAGCTTATTCCTTTTGAAAAAAAAAAAAGAAAGAAAAGACCAAACTGTAATCCCACAGGCAAGTGACTTATTCGCTGGACCTGATGTTGCTTTCAAGAGCAACAGTCTTACAATGCAGTTCTGAATTCTCAGCTTAGTTTAATTTGCCTTAACCTGAGAGGACTGCAAATCCCTAGATTTTTTAATATAATATGTAATTTTGCTAAGTGTTCTCTAAATATCACAGAAAAAGATAAGATGTGTAAAGGTAAGACATAAAGATTTTTTTTCTCTGTCTTAGATGCTCATTATGAAGTGTATTTAATGTTTGTTATGGTATGAGTATCTTTATAACCGCTAAATAAAACTTCACCTATCATTGCCTCTTTTGACTTTATATTGAGATACTTCCTAGGGGCTTTTCTGTACAGATACATCCAGACACTCTTATGTAGTCTTTCTAGATGCTTAAGGAACTGATTAGCTATGAATTTGTGCCTACTTTGTCCTCCTCCTTCCCCTCCCAGTATTCAGATCTAGGCTTCCTTTTATGCTACTATCTACCCTTTGACAGGTGATGCAGCTTAACTTGAAAACCAAGCTACTCATCCCCAGATGACAACCCAATTATAGCTCCTAAATTTTGAACTCACAAAAAGGTAGGTAGTTCTGGAAGTGGATGTGTTTTTTCCACAAAGCTGGGGTTGTTTTTTTGTTGATGTTGGTGTTGTTTGATTTTTTTTTAAATGAACAACTTATATCCAAAGTCTACACTTTCTGCAAGTATCAGCTATAACTTTCTCGTATGAAAAATACCTGACAAATTAGCAGTTAAAAATGTCATATTCTTCAGACCACACGCAGCAGTTATTAAAATTCATAAGAGCTTCACAGTGGTCACAGATCATGTGTCTTTCATCTATGCAGTGCTCTGCACAATTTTCATCAGATGTTAAGAGAAACATTTCTTCCCTTCTCTCTGCTCAGAGCATCTGCTTTCTACCTAAATTCTGGAAAGTGATCCTTCATGGGCTGCTGTGACACATTGCAAAGTTTACTGGGGACATGAGGCATAAATTGAACTTGTAGCACACTTTGAGTTCTTAATGAACTAGCAGGAACAGCCTGTGTGCTTATCAAACTGTGATGCTTTCTCTTCCTGGCTTAATCAATTTCTGTGTTACTATTCCTTGTTGACCTGCCAAGCTAGCATCTGTCTGGTACACTCACCTTCCATTGCAATAATCTAATCTTTAAGTACAAAAGTATAAAAGTCCAGGGAAAATCTAACATAAAGGGAATTTATATTAGATTTCTACACAATGTGAAGGAAAAAAAGAAGTTGCTGAGAGAGAAGGCCACAAAATACTGCATCAGTAAAAAGTTCCCATATTTAGTATTTCACAGTATTACACCACTGTTGATATCTAATTTGATGGCTTCTATATCTCCTGACATAAATTCTGGCTGGTGTTGTGTGTGTAATAGATTAATCATTTTTTATTTTCACAAACCTTTTTCTAACATCATATAATTATCTTCAAAAGAAATACTTTATTGCTAGTTTCATCTATACAAGATAAATTTTGATACGGGGGGAATTACTTCTAAAAATAATAATTTCCCTTTTGAAAGTGGTAGGAAAAGTAGATACCAGTATTTATTTTCCTTCCTCCCTTCCTCCCTTCCTTCCTCCTTCCCTTCCTTTATTCCTGCCTCCAACCTGCCCACTGCCTTCCTTCCTTTCTTCCTGCCTCCTATCTGCCTTCCTGCCTGCTTGCCTTCCTGCCTTAGTCTTTTCTTTTTTCTTTTCTTTTCTTTTTCTTTTTCTTTTTCTTTTTCTTTTTCTTTTTCTTTTTCTTTTTCTTTTTCTTTTTCTTTTCTTTTATTTTCTTCCATTGTGCTTTTCCTGCTTTCTTCCTTTTCTTTCTTCTCTGTGTTTTGAATCTTTTTTTTCTCTTTTTGCCATTTTACTGTCCAACTAATAATGGTCTTGTTGTGTGTTAAAGGCATTAAGATATTTTTACTCTTAAAGACTTTTTTTTTAAAAAAAAACTTATGTTGAGTTCTGCCAACACTGGTTTCCACTTCATAATTTTTTTTCTTCATACAAAATCCATTTTGTATCATTCTTAATTGATATTTAATTTGCATCTTAGCATCTCATTTCCCTCTATTGTATTTTTAATTGCTTCATTCACTTTAGAACTGACTCAGGGTTAGATTTTATTGAAATTAGAATATAAATTCTCTATTTTCTATTAAAATCAGTCTGTGTTTCTTTTTTTCCTGCAAAAGAAAAAAGGTAAGGCCTTTTGAAAGAAGGTTCACAGTCATTGTCCTTCAGACAAAATTTTAATACACATTTGTGAACCAACTTGTGAAAATAATTACTGGGTGAGCTAATAAAACCACTTTAGAAAAATTAAACCAAAATCACAAATCCATGTATTGGAGTACCCTGGTGTTGCATGTTGTGGCATAAGTAAGTGACATCACATTTTTACTTTATTTTCTTAAAAAGAAACTATAAAAGAAAAATCAGTCAGTTATCAAAAAGGAACTCTCTTTTTTCTAATGATCTTCATATTTTCTTTTCTAAATGTGAATGCAAATGAAACAATGTTAGGGGTAAAATCTGTCTTTGGAGGACTTCACAATTAAATATAGGGAAATTATGCTACATGTATAATATCTGTTAACTGTGCTCTGAACCCTTACTGGACTTTTATAAAGAACAATTAAGGATAGATTAGAGGGAATAAATTGTGAGAGAAGCTATGGCTAAAAATATTTGATCCTCTTCTACAGAAATACAAAAGCTAGCTGAGGACAAAAAGTTACTAAGCAACCTAGGAAGAAGGATGTATGGTTATCTAAAGACTTAAGGAATCCATCAACAATAATTTTTAAAGCAAACTGAAGTACTAAATTGTCAAAGGGGTCAATATTAATAAAGCCTTACATTAGTTGTGTATAATTTTACGGATGTTGCCAGTCAATATAAGAGAAAATTGTCCTATTAGTAGAATTTTACATTCCATTTGTGACTATATCATTGATATAGCCTAAATGTCCCCCTTTTGGATATACATCTAGCTGCAACTATTAAATAAATAAAACATAAAATATTTATAGATATGTCCAATTGTTTTAAGAAAGAGTTACAAAATTATACTCCTCCTAGCAACAGCAAACTGCTCCATGTTTTAATAACAGCCATAAATTAAACAACATAAGCACAAAAACATCACAAAGAGCAAATTTATTCATTATCTACTAAATCTCACAGAAAAACTAGTATTGGAAGAGGCCTCTGTAAAACATCTAGATCAAAGTCCTGCTTGGAGCATAGATATGTTGAAGTTACACAAGATTGCTCAAAGTCATGCCTTATTCAGTTCGGAAAACCTCTAGGCAAACTGCCCTCAGTGTTTTGTTGTTGTCGTTTTGTTTTACTTAGATGCATATCACAGTTTCCCTTGTCACAACTATGATCATTGTCTCCCCTCCTTTTATTGTGTTACTCTGAGAAGAATGTGGCTTTCGATGTTCCTTTCTGAAATGGACACTTGCAGTGAGATCTGTTGTCTTCCCAGTTGGTGTAGATATGTGCCCAGAGGCTTGACACACATCGTTCTAAACCTTGCTTTCTCATTGCTGGTGAGATTCTTTCTCTAAGTCCTCTCCCTGATTGATTTTACCCTAATTCCTATTTATTTGCTTACCCATGGGGTAACACAGTATCATAATCTAGTATTCCAAAGCATGAATATAATGGCCAATCTTCGCAAACGAAGATTTGGGAAGGGCTCTCCCCATGTGGGTGTGCCCTTCGAGCCTGCGCAGTGGATTTTTTAGGTGAGGCTCAGTGTGCGCAGAACTGGCCCCACCGTTTAAGTCCTGAGGTTCATCTGCCATGGCCGAGCAAGCTTGGACAGTGATAGTGAAGTCCTTAGGACTATCTACAGCACCTGGTACTAACCGGGGCTGACCCTGCTGAGCATCTGAGATCTGACGGGGTCGGATGGCAGGGAGGCATTGAACTGCCGGGGGCAGTCCATACTGAGACTTGAACTCACGACCTTGGGATTCGGAGACCGGAGTGCTCTCCACTACACCACGGGACCACCCTCAAAGCATGAAGTAGAATACAAAAAAAACCCCACTATGGCAAATTGGTCATCTATTAAATCTTCGTGTTTAAGGTTCAAAGTACTATTTTAATTAGTCCATGTTTGTCTATGCATTAATTAAATCCCAAAAAACATTGTTGCCTGAATGATGACTAAGACTAGACAGGGGAGATGAGAAGCTCTACCTGTTTTAGTGCAGGAATTCAGACAAAACAAGCCATTAAAGAAAAAAAAAAAAGAAATAAAAGGACATAGATTTTGCAGAACAATTTCTCTTTTTGAGGAGAAGTATCTGAGCAAAGTTCCCTTATTCTCATATTTATTCACATATAAAATGTAATATAATAGAAGAAAAGCTCAGTGATATAATTGATTTGCTAAGCACGTTAACATGAAGAAGATATCAAGTGGTACCAGAACAACAGCAACCACACGTTAGACTCAATCTAAATGATACTCACTCTCTCATAGAGAACATTTTCTAAAAGTCAGTGCTATTGGTATTTACCTCTGAAATAGTTCCTAAACATGAAGATAGTGAATGGTTCCTGTTTCTTAAAATAAACCTGAAAACCTTTTTTAAAATGTAATCTCCTGTGCAATGAAATGAATAGTACATTAACAGATAGAGGAGTTGGAAAATATAGTCCATGAATTTCATTTTGGCAGTAACAACCTTTTTTACTTTATTGCAAGTAATATTCATCTTAACTCATGTAACTGCTTGTTAGGAATGCAGTTTGTGGGTGACATTAATAATGCAAATAGCCAAACCAGTCTTTGATATGCAGGCATTCAAACTTCTTGCTTCACTGCACTCAATTCAGTAAGAATATTATTCACAAAGCAGCTCTTGAGCAATCAGAGACTCGTTTCCTATTTTAAAACACAAAAGTTAGACTTCTCTAAACTATGTAGCTACTACCCATTAGTCTTTAGACTTCCTTAAATTATGTCAATGTTAATTAGTGACATTTTTGTCTTTACTGTTGGGAAAACAATAAAATAACATTTGGTATTAAAAGGGAACAAGTATTTGCACCTAGCATGAAAGAATTAAATTATTTCACTTCTTAAGTTGTTTTCTTATATTTTAAGTGGCAAATGTCTGCAAAAGGAAGAAAACCACTTAGTTAAAAACAGAAGAACAAAACCAAACCAAACCAAATCAACAGAAAAAATAGAAAAAAACAATCAGAAGTAGTAGAATGAACTGTATTTATGGTGTCTACTCCAAAAAAGTTTCCCATTTTCTCCACTTTAATGTTTCCTTTGGATCAAAATATCATCTTGCTGGCATCACTACAGTGAACAGTGATTTATGAAACACATTGCAAAATATGGCAAAAATTACCTGAATTTTCATTATTATCTCAACACAGTCTTAATGGTTTTGTTCTTTAAATTGTTACTGAAGTTGGAGAAATTTTAACCATGAGATTATTTTTAGAATCAAATATAATTCATAATGAAATTTATCCATGTCTTTCTTCCAGTCAAAATCTTTGGCTTGCCTTACTAGCAGATCTTGTCCATCTGTGAAGACAAGGAGATATAAAGGAATTCATTAGATCGGCTGTGACTAAAATAAAAGAAACAGTCTTTGTATTAGAGACATGTAGACTAGTGCACTATCCACATGATTTCTCCACTTTTTATTTTGAAGACAAATAACAAAGAAATATCTCCAGTGAGAGAGGAGACATCAACTTTCCTTGATGTCTCTTTAGGTATGAGGCAAGAGGCTGATACACAAACAGCATCAACTCTTTTTTTAACCACTATATTTCTATACAACATATATATTTTTATTCAAGTTAGTCTCCTCATGATCCTACTCTGAAAAAAGAGGTATATCTGGGAACCGTCTTCATCTCAGATTAGACTTCAATCTTGATATTGTCATGTTTTCTTCTCATGTAAAATCTTCACAGACATGCTGTGTTTATCTGAATGTGTGAGCAAGTTCCATACTGACTAGAGGTATCATAGCCAATATTTTCACCAAATTACAGAAGATGTTTTCTTAGTTCTTCTTAAATCTAGTTAAAATAAAGTTTTTTAATCTCATTATTTCACTTGTAAAAAAAAACAAAACATCAAACAAAACCCAACCCAACAAACAAATCCTTTATTTGTTTTTAAGTTTTGGGGGGTTTTACCCATAAAAATTTGAATTAGAGGGTAAGGAAAAAAACCCCAACTATTAACTTAATAAGAAAGCAGTCTTCCAGGTCTTATAGCATATTTTTTTAATACTTTAAGAGGCAGAGAATGGGTTAAAACACATGAGAACAGAGAATTGTTATTTTAGGGCAATGGACAAATGGAGTTTACTTCTGCAGAGAATATTCTCCTTTAATACTATTTTCAATTCTGACCTAGTGAGCTGTAATATTAACTGTTTCTGCAATGAAAAAAAAGCGCCAAATTTCAACATCACAATCACATAATGACCTAATACAGTCTCATGGAACCATACCTTAGATGTGCAGGATCCTATATTCCACTATGAAACCTCAGTTCAGAAGGCTGAATTTGAAAGAGGGCAAGATGAGAAATACAAATGAGTTGAAAGTCTAACAAGTTTTCAGAACATTATTTTTCTGACTAGATATATAAAATCTTGCCTACCTGTAATGTCATGAAATACAGAGAGCATATAATAGTCACCAGTTTTTTAGATCCCATGATATTCTTGAACCTAACCTTCACTGATGAACCAAGCAAGGCTCCAGTTATCTGTTATGGAATTCAGAAGTGTAAAGGTGAAATATGGTTCCATTTTCCATACCATCAATGCAATTTTATAGTTTTCCTCTTCAGTTTATCATATAAATATCGATTTGTATATAAGCAAAGGAGGACAGTTTTCAATTTTCAAATACTATGTGTCTACTGAGAACTTGAAAAGTTTTGTAAAAGGCAGATCAAAGAAATAAACCTTTCATGTTGCTAAATCAATGCTGTATTTAAGTCACCTTCAGTAGGCTTACACTCACACAATTCCTCCCCTCACAAAACAATGACATTAGAGAAACAATCAATATTTAGAGGCCATATGATGACTGCCTTCAATGTTTGTGAATAATGTCTTCTGGAAAAAGATGCCTCAGAGTGAAGCAATTTAATTAAGGTTGCATCTGAAACTGAGATTCTGAGAAAAATGCTGTATGTGCAAAGTTTATGTATTTTTAATAGACTGATCATTAATATTTCAAACTTGTTTCATTATTGTACTGCATAAGTACAAGTATTGTATCTGAAAAAACAGTCTGAGTCTTGCTTAATTGATGATTTTCCAGTAATTGGACCAAATAAGTCTGATTTCCTTTGCTTTGTTATTTGCCTTGCCACTGAAAGGGAAAAAGTTATTCACATACCTGAAACTGAGGCACTTGTAATAATATTCCTCTTTCTATTAACTATGTGGGATTTTACTGGTAAGCATTTTTCTTTATATCACCTTAGATGTTTAAGTGTGGTCTAGTGCAGATCATATCAATATATTTCCCCAAAACGGATGCCAAAGGTTAGCTAATGTCACTCCCATTTTCGAATAATTACACAGACTGCTCACAGAATCAACAGCAACTTGGGAGTGAGGGCAGGGGCAAATAAATCAAAATAATTTGAACTTTCTCACTTCATCTCTTTTCCAGTGTGTAAAACCTGGGTCTATTTTCAGAATAAGCTCATTCTTTGTAGGTTCAATTAAATACATTTCTACTCTAGCAATGTAGGAGCAAAATTTAATTCTGGCTGTTGTAGCATTAATTGGAACTAAGCAAATTACACCCAGGAATTTCTGCTCCACTGTGATTGTGACCATAATGAAACCAATCTAAACAGTTAGAATAAGTGCTTTCAATACACGAGCATTAGTATCTCTTGCTTTTTCTGGATTTTGTTTAAGGCTTTTGCCATGTCACCTATCACAAAAAAAAAAAATCTATAATCTCATTTGGGACTTATATTAATGGTCACCATTGCCTCATAAGAATTGTCAGAGATTAACATTTTGACTTTGTAAGAAACTCTCTAAGTACTTGTACATTGCTTAAAGCACTATAGCCAGGATTCCAATTTCTTCTTTTGCGTCACCATAATAGAATAAATAAATAATAGCTGTTCAAGTCAGGAAGCCCTGACATACAGTTTTAAATGCTTCTGCGTTTCCTAACCCTTGTTACCTAGAGAAGTGATAGTGCCCACATTTTCTCCTGATGTTCACAGCCTGTCCAGAAAAGGACATGCCATAACAATCATAGAGCTTTCATCACACTATGTACACTATGTTTCATTACACTATTATGTAAGTAAACCAAGAAGACCTTGAAATTCACCCATCACTGTTGGGGCTTAAGTAAGTCCACAGTCTGATGACCGCCTAAGAAAGCCAAGTCATTAGATACACAAGGAATTTTCAGTTTAATCCATACTATATTTTCTGCAGGAATGGCATTAACTTGGAAAGTGGACAATTCAGCTAGGCATTGGGGTCTGGGGGAAGGGGATTTATCTGAACGAGATAATAGAAACCCCACTGGATGGAATTAACCTACTGCAGACAGATTTATACATCCCTATCTTCACATTTTCATGTCAAATTTCTCTTACATTGTCTAATACATGTCTGAAGTGACTTGCACTAGGGGTAGGAAACCTGATTGGGTTGAGTACTTTGATCCAAGATGTAGGGATTAAATGATCAAACTGACAACTATTCAATACATATTTCTGCAATTCACTTAAAATATTGAATGATATTTCAAAAAGTATGTCTTAAAATATGAACTCCTGAGTTTCATTTGTCTTCTAAAGCCCTTAAAACTTGTCAGAAATGTCTAGAGTTAGGTGTATCTCTAGAGTAACTATGGTGGGATACAATTCCCCCAACTTATTTATGAAGTCTTCTGAATGTAGTTTGATGGCCTAAAAGAGGAGCAGGAAGTGTGCAAAAGCATTTCCAAACAAGGAAAGGTCTTTAACTCCTTTTAGACTAACCCCTTCTGCAATATGGAAATTGCAAATATTGGATGTAACAGAAATTCTATCTTCATTAGTAGATGAGCATTGAACCTTTTCACCTACAACACCATAAATATTTGCTGGCTGTGTGATAAAAGACACCAATATAGTCAGTTCAACAAATAAAGATCTTGGCAATAGAATAACTCAAAAGTGCAAACAGTTAATCTAGGAGAATAGAGAAGTTGTAAAGAAAGGAGGAAGGAGATGAGAGGTTATTTGTTAATCAGCTCAAGACCTTTGATAATTGTTGAACCCAGATTGTGATTTGGACTGAACACAGTGTCCACTGAAAACACTTTATGCCTGTGGTGGGTTGACCATATTTGGATGTCAGCTACCTGCAAAAGCCACTCTAACACTTCTCTTCTCAGCTAGACAGGGGAGAGAAAATATAAATAAAGGCTAACAGTTTGAAATAATGCAGGGAGAGATCACTCATCAATTACCTTCACCAACAAACTTAAAGACAACTCAGAAAAATTAGTTCAATTTATTACCAATCAAATCAGAGTAGGATAATGAGAAATCAAAAACAAATCATAAAAACACCTTTCCCCCAACCCTCACTTCTTTTTGGGTGCAACTTCTCTCCCAATTTTCTCTCCCTCCTCCTCCCCACAGTGGCAAAAGGGAATGGGAAGTGGGTGCTATGGTCAGCTACAGGACCTGGAGCACTCCTGCCTCTCCTTATGCACTGACCTTGGTGACTTATATTCTCATTGCAGTAAATATTATCTACACACTTCAAGACTGATTTTCATTAGCATGAATGACCAGCCTTGTGCATGTTTAGATATTTAAAAATTCCTGTTCAGAAGCCACAATAAAACTTATGATTTTCACAGGAACAGGAGTGGGAGGAATTAAACTAGATCTTTACACCACCATATTGATAATTTTCTATGTTAGTGCAATTTTTTTTCTGTGTATTGCCTGTGTTTGGCATTGCAATAGGGAAAATAGAAATAAAATATTCAATTAAAGGAAGTTCAAGCAGAAACTGATTTTTTTTCATTAATTAACCCATTCCTTAGGGAAAATATGGCCTTTGCAAATGAAACACAACAGAATTTGAAGAGAATCAAGAGATGGAAAATGTTGCCTTTTCATGGCTATAATTTTTCAGTGCTAGAATTTATCAAACTCTTGGTGCAAACTTGAACTTGCCTGGTAAGGAAGAAGTAGATGAATCTGCTATCTCTTTCTTTATAGAGTATTTAGCTTTATACTGTTCACTAAATAGGGCAATTAGATTACCAATCTTTACAATAAGCACATGATGTAGGTCTATTTTGGAAAATGCTTATTTCAACATTTATATTTAAAATTATTTATTGAAGGTCTTTAGAGAACAGAATTTTCTTCCCCTTTTAAGTCTAGCCAATAATTTTCAACATGTATATCAAGGAGGTTCCCAGGCACCTGTAATATTTCAAGCCCAGAAGACATGGCTAAACTAATTTATTTTTGTTTTAAATATCTACATATTAGGAATAATAAGTTAAATGAACAAATTGAACATTAAACTGATAGTTTTAATCACCTAGGTACAAAAGGAGAGCAAATGGTTTGCTGCAGCATTTCCATGTGTGACAGTATTTTTTCTATATGATACATCCCTTGGAGGGCCCCTGGGAAATTCCATCTTGCTGTGCTACAAATGAAATGTTCTCTTGTAGTATACTGCACCATACTTCAGCAGCAGGCATCTTCCCAATGTCCTTCAAAATATACAGAACTGCAGTAATGATGTGCCCAAGGGGAAACCTGGGAAGGTCTTGTTAAAATTCCATCACCAAATTAAGTGGAAGCTTGGGGTGATTTTCCATCTCTGATGCAAATTGCACGTTCATGCAGAATGTTAAACAATTTCATCCAGAGATAAATTATTTCTAGAGCTTTAATACAATTACCTTTGAAGAGCAAATATTTTGCATATTGGATAGGGTTGCACTGCATCAAAGTGCAGGTTAAAATACCTATCTTCAGGCTTTCATACATTGCCTTAATATTCCTGATACTGTAACTGTTGGATGTTACATATATTTTTGTGATATTATTGAAATTTGTCTATATTTTTCATCAGCTTTTAATAATTTTCATCAAAACCCTAAATTTCTTTGAAATTGATAAAATAGCTTTTTCATTCTTGCAATACTGACCACACTCATTTTAGCTTGTAAGAAAAAAGAAAACAAAAAGAATTAATTCTTTTGCAACATAAGAGTCATCTTATGTTCCCAGTTGTTCCAGGGAAATGCAGTGCATACACTTTCATTATGTCTTTTATATGAAAAACAGAGTAGCTAAAGGTTTTAGGATTTGATAAATTCTCTTGAGAGAAGAACAATAATGGTAACTACTTTTTCCTCATCTGTAGTGCACTTAATTTTAAATTTATCAGATAGAATATAACATATTCTACATATATCTATCTAGAATATAATATATTCTATCAGGTTAATGCAGACAGATGCCTGTTCTCTATAAAATATGCTTATTGAAACACCTTATTTTTTTCTTTTGTGCGATTAAAAAAAAAGATAAAAAGAAAAAACATTTAATGAATTTCCAGAATTATAAGGAGAAGGAAACATTTTTAGAGTTTTGGATAGCTATAACTATAACGAAAAAAAGCTTTTATGTAACAATTGAAAATTAACGTCTATTCTATTCCACAAAATCACTAGGGTCAGAAGCAATCTCTGGAAATTGTCTAACATAACCCCACTGCTCAGAGCAGGGTCAACACATGTGCAGTTTATCTTGAAGATATATGACATCTTTCAGCACCCTTCCTCATCAGATATTTAAAGACACAATATCCATGACTCCCTCTTTCCTCAGAAGCTTCTCCAGATTGAACAAACCAAAGTCTTTTCAACTTCCTTCATATAAAAAATATTCCCAGCTGTTGATCATCTTTGTGATTCTTCCCTGGACCCACCATAGAATGCCTGTGTTTTGCTTTTACTGGTGAGGCTAGAATTAGATCCCATATCCCAGCTGTGTCCCACCAGAGCTGGGTAGAAGGAAAGGAACATCTTCCTCAGCCTTCTGGCAATGCTTTTCAGAATGCAGCCCAGAAGGCTATTGAAACCGTTTTCTGCAGGGACACAGTGGTACGTCAGGAGCACCTTGGTGTACACCTGGAGATCAGGGTGTTCTCCGCAAAGCTGCCTACCATGCAGTTTGTCTCCAGCCTGTATTGGTGCATGGGGTTATTCTTCTCCAAGGGCAGGGCTAGGTATTTCCTATTGTTGAACTTCATGATATTCCTGTCAGTCAATCTCTTCACTATCTCCAGATTCCTCTGAATTAAAACCTTCTTGTTTAGTGTATCAGTCACTACTCCAAGCTTTGTAGTGCCTGCAAACTTGACAGTGCACTTTGTTACCCTGTTATCTAGGCCATTGGGCAGTTAAATGCCACCCTGACACCCAATCCTGTCAGAGCTCAGAAGCTAAGCAGGGTCAGCCCCGGTTAGTAATCGGATGGGAGACCACCTGGGAATACCAGGGGCTGTAGGTTCTAGTCCTGAGGACTTCTCTGTCACCATCCAAGCTCACTCGGCTGTGGCAGATAAACCTCAGGAGTTCAAGAGTGGGGCCAGTTCTGTGCGCGCTGTGCCTCACCTAAAAAATCCACTGCACAGGCTCAAAGGACACACCCATGTGGGTAGAGCCCTGCCCAAATCTTTGTTCGCGAAGCCTAACCATACATACATCTAGGCCATTAATGAAGGTGTTAAATGCTGCATGCATAGTATTGGTCCCTGGAACACATAAGTAATGACTGGAGTTCATGTCACTGATCACAATGTTTTAAGCAGAGACGTTCAAGCAGTTTTTAATTCACCTCACTGTCCATTTACGTAACCCATACAGTATCAATTTGTCTATTGGAATTTTATGTGTGACAGTGTCAAAAGCCTTGCTCAAGTTGAGAAAAATAAGCAATCCTCTCTCCCTACTGGTTTTGTTTTCAATTGAGTTAATTTTCTCACAATAGCCCTCATGGTGCTATGTTTTTCAGACTAAAACCTGACGGGGCTTTAGCTATTGCTGAACAGTTCTTGCCTCCTTTGTTTTTCATTCTGCTCCCCCAGAAAGTAAGACATTGAGAAAACTGACCCAAGTTGCCCAAAGAGATATTTCATGCTGTAAGATGTTGTGCTTGGCAATAAAACCAAGAAGACACTGGCAGAAAGCGAGTTTTACCAAACTTGCAATTTCTCAGTGGCTGGCTGGTCATTGGTCTGCTAGTGGTGAGCAATAGTTTTTACATCACTTATTGAGGTTTCGTTTTGTTATGTTTTTCTTTGACCTGTGAGTTTGCTCTGTTTTGTCTTTCCAATTCTCTCACCCCTCTGACTGTGTGGCATGTGTGTGCACGTGTGAGAGAGGCTGTGTGGTGTTTAATTGCCTACAGGGGTTAACCGACCCTCATTCACTGAGCAAGTCATTCTTCAGAGAGCCACCAGTTTGGTGGTTGGTATGATTCCCACTTTGATGTTCCATGCTGACTACTCCCCATTATTGTCTTGTTCTTAATGTGTTTGGAAATTTTCTCAGGATTATTTGCTCCATTGTCTTCACAAGGATTCAGGTGGGACTGATCAGTCTGTAAATCCCTGGCTTCTCTTAAGCTTCAGATCTTCAGATGCAGCTGCTGATTTCTCAAGAATATTAAAAAAAAAGAATTGTAAAAGGAAGAACTCAGGTTTGATCCCAGTGACAAACTAATCCCTTAGTCCCTTTCGAAATCTTAGTCTTGGATAACTCTTGATCCTTCTTGGTATAAGAAAAGTGTGTTAAAAGGATAATGAAAACAAACAAACAAAAACACAAAACAAACCCAACACTCGCCTCCCCTCAAAATCCAGGAATGAAAGAGATAGAAATTTGCTTTTTTAAAATTTCCTGGTCATCTGAGGACTCCTTGACCACTGCAGCAAAGAACTCCACAGAAATATGGGATATGTTGTCACACCATCACAGAAGGTTTCACCCTAGATTTGACTGAGGAGACAGCTAGAAGTGAGAATTGGTGAGTCTAAAATATAGAGAGTATAAAATCAGGCACTGTAGCATCATTGTGGGTTGCTTGAATACAAGTGAAAGCAGGGGTTACAATTAGTGTCATCAGGTTTAAAAGACAATGACTTTTTTTGACACAAAGAGTCACAGAAGGGGCTTGAAGTATAAAATACAGTTATATTAATCCTGGTGATTTTGGCTTACATATTTTAAAAGACTTTTACTTAAGCATATTCCACAGAAATGAAAGGATTCCTCAGCACAGTCTCTAGTCCTAGTTGAAGTGGGGATATAGTAGTTTGTCTGGAATAAAATAGTAGCCCTTAATACTAGGAATATTGGGAAGTTTTGGGCAGTCCCATGGTGTAATGGAGAGCACTCTGGTCTCCGAATCCCAAGGTCGTGAGTTCAAGTCTCAGTGGGACCATCCCCGGCAGTTCAATGCCTCCCTGCCATCCCATCCCGTCAGATCTCGGATGCTCAGCAGGGTCAGCCCCGGCTAGTACCCGGTGCTGTAGACAGTCCCAAGGACTTCACTGTCACTGTCCAAGCTTGCTTGGCCGTTGCAAATGAACCTCAGGACTTAAATGGTGGGGCCAGTTCTGTGCACATTGTGCCTCACCTAAAAAATCCACTGCACAGGCTCGAAGGACACACTCACGTGGGGAGAGCCCTTCCCAAATCTTCATTTGCAAAGGTTGGCCATTATTATTATTATTATTGGGAAGTTGTGATAAGTAACTAGCTCCTTGACTAAAAACAATGTTGAAATATCTTTTATATATAGATAGTTAAAATAACTACAAAAAAATCCATCTGATGCAAATCAATGCACTCCTATTGACTGCATAGAACTAAGTAAATTTACAGCAGCTGAGACCCCAGCTCCAAATTTCATACTTCAAACTCACCATAAAACAAAGAGAAGAAATTTAAGGAGGCAAACACCACACAAAATTGAATTGACCAGCAAATGTGAAACATTTCTGACCATAAATTAATTTGCCAGCAGATACTGGCTTTTATAAAGTAATTTCAAGAATCTCATTTAACAGCGAAAGAACTGAAGTGTCAGTCAATTGTTGTTTGTATGTTTTACCCTTCAGCATCTCCCATATAAAATGACTGAAAATAGGTTTTCTAATGGAAAGCCTGCAAAAACCTGAAACAACAGCAGAACAAACAAATTCAACTGCAGTAAAACAGCATAAAGCAAATTTACTAGAATAATATGTAGGCAATTCATCATCACAAGTGTAGCAACATTTTAAATAACATAGTGTCTACTCCCTGGGCACACTGCAATTAGACCGAGTTCATAACAAATGTGTTCATTAAACTGAATCTGTTCCTCACAACAAAGATGTAAAAAGAACCATCAGACAGATTACTTCAATGTAGTTTTCTTTGTTTATTTTTTTCTTCTTCTCCCCCCTCTTTTCTTCTCTGTTTGAAGGGAAGATAATTTTCTTTTATAGACACCCACTTTAGATGCTAAGTTATGGTCATTTTATTTATTTTTGCTACATAAGTTTCATATGGAAATTTGTGTTTCTCCTTTTAAGGTTCATTTTGCTTATTCATTGGACAGACTATAGAAAAAGCATTTGAGTTAACTGTAAATATCTCATGTTTTGGTTTGTGGAGGTCCCTTTTTCTCAGATATATGAGTGATGTTTTCTTCTAGTTGCTTGATAGAATTTTATTTCTAAAAATAAAAAACAAGCCACAGGAACTTAAAATCTGTTAAGAGGATCTGATTCATCTAATAGGGGAGCAGATGAGCTAGCCTTTCTCTCCCTCTACCTTCCTCTGCTATATTTCCTCCCTTACTAGTGGTTTTTATTATAGCAATTTATATAGATCTAGCAGAGCTGAAGGGGAATATAGAGGAAGAACTGCCTCTCTATGTAGTTAATAGTTATTCTATGACATGAATGCTTGTTTCAGGTTACAGAAAGTGATAAAGCTGATACAGTTTCTAGTAATTGAACTTATTTGAACTGAATTTATTCTCACTGATAAAGGATGTAAATCAGGAGTAGATCTGGTTGCACATACAAAACTAGTGAAGGTGTACTGAAGATCAGGACCAGATCAAAGATAAGCCATAAAATTGAATGGGTTTTCACACTTGCAAAGGAATATGGCTATTGTTATAGGTCCGTGGAAGCTGTAATTATTCAGTATTATTAATAGTCAAATCTTTGGACTAATGAATTGTTAATGATTTTTTTTTTTTTACTTTGAAAATGAAGCACAGTCTAAGAAGAAATATGAAAGTTTCTGAAAAATAATAATAGAAAATATGTTCCTACATTGAAAGTTTCAAAAGTGACTGATACTGTCCTCATTCTTGGATGTCAAAATGGATACACATTTAGACATACAATATACTTTCTTGACATTTTGACAGAATGTATCTCGATGCCCGCATTTGGTCTTCTCAGAAAAGCTTGGGTGTGTACCTTCACAAATGACCTTTACTTCCAAAATACGAAATATGCAAGAAATCTCACTGTCAGAAAGAGAACAAAAAATTCAAAGTGGGTTAAATCTGATGAAGACTAATGCACTTTGAGCAAATATTAAGTGCAGTTGATGTCCTGAAGTTCTACCTTACTGTTTTAAAGAAAAACAATTTTGCTCAGCAGCTGCACAATATATAACATTTTTGCTTAACTTCAACAGTTACTGAGTCACTGCAGTTCCATCACTGCCTGAGCTCAGAGAAGCTTCACAGTCAGCATAAAAGTCAGTGTACAGCCAGAAACTTAATATCTTCAGAACATACACAAACACACACCCACACACACACTGTCCAAGGTCACCTACTCACACAATGCAGCCACTGGTTATGGACATACATTTTTCCTGCACAGTGGGTTAACTAGAGCAGACAACAAAATACTGGGAGATGGGTTAATGGGAATTTAAATGGATCTAAGGTAGGTAGCCTTTGGAACTGAACCTGTACTCTAACAGTGTTTTAGCTTATAGGACATCCAAATAGGACAGGAATGACCTTGAGTATGCTTGTAGAATTTATTTACAACAGTTAAGTGGTTCTTGATCACAACTTTGAGCCTGTGGATTATCCTTAAGAGAAAATTTTCTCTCTGTATCCCAAGGGGATGGAAACTATTGCTTACAAGCTTGAATATATTATTTTACGCATCTTTGTCTTTAGTGTTTTCTGATGTCTCAAGGCTAGGTTTTTTCTCAGTAAGTAATTGTTTTTTGAATCATTGCTCTTAATCCGTTCCTATATGAACTGTAGAAAACACCTGGAAACCACATGTGGTTCTGGATTCTACTTCTGCAGTAGCTAACTTGAAAATGAGAATTTGGTATACCTAACTTATGGGAAAACCTGTTCCTTTATGGGATACCGAGAGGTGTCATTGAACTTTGACTAGTGCAGTGTGAAACCTGGAGTGTGCAGACTTAAAGAGTCTTAATATGAACAAGTGCAAAATTCTAAACATCTTTAGGTGGTGCTTAGGTCAAACAGTGCACTGTACATATTGAAATAAGAAGCACCAAGCACTCATTAAAGCCTTAAATCCTGCCTCTTAGCTGTGTATGAGTTGATGTGAAGTATTGCTAGCCATTTGTGATTTATATGAGAGAACCTTTTCTTGAAGGCAGATAATGAAGTTTGGCAATGGGCTTTTTTCCTCCTAAGTGATTTTCTAGAGCTTAGGCTAAAGTTTTGATTTCTTCTCTGGCTGCAAGACTCACCTGCAGGCCTGTGCTAAAAGAGGCACTAACCTTTGAATGGAGGCTGCATTTTATGGGAAGGCGTTTGGAAGTTATCTCAGTTGAAAAGAAGAAATCTACAGTTTCTTGGCTCTAATGATCACAACACCTGTCTAACAAGTTTGATTCCTGAATTTTGATATCTGCTCCATGGTACATTACTCTATGTAATGAAATATATTACATTTTAGTTATCTAATCATTAATGAAACAAAGCCTTTGTCTTTTAACCTACACTTGCTCAAAACTCTCAAATTCGTTCTTCTGAATACACTGAAGAGGAATTTTAGTTCAGAAAAAAGCAAAACTATTTTTTGCTAAGTTATAAATGGAAGATTAAAAATAAAGAATGGTTAGCACTCACCAGATGCATGGTATAGAGAACAGGTAGGTAAATCATATGTGCAAGTGTATAATTATGTATATGTGGATGAGAGGTTGTAGTTGTATATCTTAAGGGAAAAAAAGTTGTTTGGTTTTTTTTATGTAAAAGTACTTAGAATATTGTGAACAGATGCAACAAATATTAACAAACACTTCTAAAGTAATCTTTATCTGCCCTAGCCCTTTATAGACTTTGAGTTTAGTAGATAAAAAATAATCTAAAATCTGCCCACTCCATCTTAAAAGGAACAAAAATAGCCATACAGCCATGCATCTCTCACTATTTAATAATGTCTTTATGCAATTTTCTCTTCTAGTGTTCACCTCTCTAAGAGTTGTTTGACTTTTCCTATGTGGTATTGCGCATAATTAAATGTGTCTAATTACAGGGTAGATACCTGCCCCTTCACATCTGATCAAAGTGAGACGGATGAGTATTCTCTAGCCCTGAGAAACAGTAAAGCGTCCTTCTGCCTATTTGGAACAGAAAAACTATTTTCATATTTTTCATACTGTCATCGGCAATCTGGAGATGACTTCAAATACTGTACTACAGGTATAGTACTAACTTTGATCATATTTCTTTATTCCAGATTTTTTTTTCTCTGTGGGATTCAGTTCACCTACCTTAGACATCTAATATACTTAAACGGTGTGCAGTAAATTTATCTTGTATTAGATAATCTTGTTTTGTAATTGGATATCTTAGGGCTTCTGAGGTTAATTTTAGTAACTTATTTGAACACCTTGAATCTGACTGGTTGCTGTGTTATATCCTGTATGTGTATGCATGGCACCTCTCCAATCTTATTTTACAGGGCTACTCCCACCCTTCTCAAATTTTCTTCTTAAGTACAGTAGGAAAATATCCTGTGAAGAGATATCTGGAAAGAGTATCCTCCCCAGTTAATTGCTAAGCACATGTTATACTGGAGTGTTTCTATCCCATGCTGTCTGTTTCATATGTAGAGTATTTATAGACACCACAAAGACCACTGGTTCCTCTCGGATAGTTGTACTCTTATTTTAATTTTAATTTTTTTTTTTTTTTTGTGGGGAGGGGAAGAGAGGTTGAAGGGAGATGTAATAACTGGATAATGTATTGCCTGGCACTACCTAACTGAAACTTCTTAGAAGCATCAGACACTTAAGAGATAAGTATAGGAAACTATGATTCATCTTACTGAGGTTTTTTTTAAATTATTTTTGAAGGGGATTTTGTTTGTTTTTTTGATTGGTTGGGTTTTTTTAGGAAGGAGGTATTTTTTTCTGAAAACTTATTATATATTTTTTTAAATTTCCATATCCTCTGTATTTCTTTTTTTTGGTGGGGCTTTTTAAGTGCTCCATTCTTCCACTCATCAGTGTTTTATTCAACTTTGCTAAAATATAATTCTCAATAGTCTCTCAGATTCAAGGAATATGAAGGTTTCTTTAAGTGAAAGCGTATAAAGGTGTAAAGGGATGAAAACTACAAGGCAACTGGTTTCAGCCAGCTTTTGTGGAAAGTCTCTTATTCGCAGTTGTGAGAGACTGGATTCATATCTCACTGGATTATTTACTGGATCATAACAAACCATGTGTTGTTGCAGACATGGCCACAGCCCAGGGCAGTATCGGAGGTCAGAGAAGCAGCCCAATGGCCGAGTAGGTGCCTGCATGGATGGCTGTCAATCAAAAAGCCCAGCCTGATAGCTCACCTAAACCACACCCCTAGAGTCTCTGATTGGCTGCACCACCCATCACTCTGGTCTGGAGGGCACTAAGTGGCCAGACATCCCACCTGGGAGGGGTGGCCACAGTGGTCACACCCTATAAATGCAGGGGCAGAGTTTCTCTTTTCTGGCTGTCACCGTATGAAGGACTGTGGTGGTAACTATTGTTCTGTTATTCTAATCTCTTTCTTTACTCCTTCTTTCTTCTTCTCTCTCTTCACTCCTGTTTCTTCCCCTAATTTTCTTTCTTTACTCTTTCTTTCGTAATCTCTTTTGGTTAACTCAAAACAAATGGGTAGCATTTTACTAGGATGGTGTCAGTTGGTGTGTGTTGAATACTTTAGAGAAATATTTATGCCTTGGTTGTATGTTGCTACTATTTTCCTACTAAATTAAAAGGAACTGCTTGAGTAGTGTACAGCGTTTTTTTGTTATATGACTTCAAGGTGTTAAAGAACCAAAGGCTCTGTAAAAGTTTGATGAGAACTCTTGGAATCTTAAATATAAGTAAAATGCCTGGGCAGTGGTTTGACCTGGGGTATTACAGCAGTACATTTTTGCATCTTATATACTTACAAGTTATACAGATACCCTATGGGTACTTAAGCAAAAATCTTTGTTATTATGGTAAATTCCATATGGCAGAAATGAATGTAAGTATATGAACACTTGAAACAATGAGTTAGCTATAGAAGGATCAAAAGACTGTGTTAAATAACCAGCTTTACTGGATTGCCTGGATGAAAAGACAATGTTGATCTAAAGAGAGATGGCTGTAAAGTGGCCTCAAATTATTTCACAAATGGAAAAAATTCTTTACACAACAGGATGAAGTTTTGGAGCAATGTCTTAAAAGTAGCAATAAATTATTCTAAAACACAAAGTACCAAGTTTTCTTGTCTTCCTACAATATATGTTATTTAGTAGCATAAGCACTATGTCACAGGTTAAATCTGGCAGCCCTCTCAAAAATGTTGACTTTAATGCAGTAAGTATTAAACTGCTTAGAGGCAGAAAAAGGTCTTCAAGAGTGTATTTTTCATGGGGGTTTGTGTGCCTGTGTCTGTGTGTGTCCCATTTACACAAGTCTGCCACTCAAATTACATTTACATGTCTGCCACTCAAATGAGTAAATCCCTCAAGTTTGTCTCACTGTTGTTCTCTAAATATATAGTAATTTCAGTTTTTCCTTGCATAATCAGAAAACTAAATTCCAGATGTTACCATGGAGTAACATGGGTAATTGCATGTTGTTTTAGGCAAATTATATCAAGCTTTTAAAATAGCCTGCAAATCTTACTAAAGGTTTTACATAGAAGTCAAACTTCTTTCCAAAGATCAGAGACTGGTACACTGAACTTCTATGTGTGCAATTAATAAAGGAAATTGTTGTCTTCTTTTGAGCTAAAATCATAGTTTTTCTAAATGACTAAAAACTGGCTCATCAATTTTGCTCTGCAATCAAGTGAATTTAGGAAATAAATACATTTAGGTCTTAGGATGGCTTGTGAATAAATGCAGATCTCAGAGTAAGAATACTTTTCTAGGTAAGAAAGCAGGTAAAGAAATCTAGTAGGTTTTCATATAATCAGCATAAATTAGTCGACCAATTAAGTTCACAAAAGTGAAAATGTGATTGTTTCTGAAGGGTCAGCTCATATGATGGAAACATCAAAGAGAAATCTATAGCATAAAAATAACAAAGATATGTGTAAATTAACTTTTTTTACCATATATGATTACAGTGAGCTGAGACATGAACTGCACATTAGGATTTGAACAACACAGGTATTTGAAACACTGATACTACTTACTGCTATTTTTGAGGTTATTTTCCTCTGCTTTTTCACTGTCGGTTATAAGTAAAAATCCTGACACATAAGAAACTGATTATAATAGTTATGAGGAGAAAATGACTGATTCCAGCTAAGCTCCTTGTTGTGGGTATATATCTTAGAGTATCTGAAATAATTGTGTCAGAGGAAATATTTCCCTTGATACAAAACTATAAAAGAGGTACAAGGTTTGTGCAGTAATCAATTCTGTAATGAAATATGTACAGATTGTATTTGGCTAGGACTTAATTGCACTATAAATTCTCAATTTTCTCAAATAAGTAGTCATGGAGTTTTAATGCAATGTGAAAAAATCTAACTTAATGAAACTCATAAGAACGATAGTATTTCCCTTTCTAGAATTTCCTTTCATGAAATTCCTTTGAGCCTTGGCCTTGATATGAGAGGCCAACTCACCTTAGAACAGTCAGTAGTTTAATTTGTTTTGGTTTGATGTTATAGTTTTCTATATATCAATGAATTATACCTAAAACAATACTTATATCCAGTGTCAAGGGCTTTTCTCTTGTTGTTTTAGCTGTCCTGACATCAATGTATTTGTCCCTTTCTTTTTTTTTTCCCCGAAGGACTTTGAAACAGAATTGTCTCTTTTGAGCTAAAGAAAGAAAAAGATATATTCATGTCTTTGCATTCATGTCCTGTTACTGCTTTCATAAAAACTTGAAGGTACAGTTGTGAAGTATTTTACCAATTATGCAATACTGCAACAGTGTACTGCACAATAAAAAATACTTGAAAGAGAAGCCAGAGAACTAAGTCATCCACTCAGTTGCTCCTCTTTTCCCAAATATTTTTCAATTAAAAAGAGAAAGTGATGCCCATAATTTCAATACATCACTAGGACAATTCCACTGTGTGGACAGGAACTTTAGTTTGCAAGTATGAATTTTATTAGATTTTATTTATAGTTCATCACATAGTGTGTTTTAAATGGTCCACTTCTTAAAATAAGACAAAATATAAAGTACAATATATCTCAGAGACTGTTCAAATCTCCAATATTTTCATACTAGAGACTTTCCTATTACAAAAATTCAGAACTGTTGGACCTCTGCTGTCTACAATCAGAGTGGAAGTAATTTCAAGTGAGTTAGCAATTGTCAAGTAGTCTTTCACAAAAGCTTTACCCATTTGTTAGTGATTCAAGATTTGAAGAAGTACACTTCAGCTCTCTTAGCAAGTCTTTGAGAGATTTTTTTTTTACATTGTCACTTTGATAGAGTATTAAGCTCAAGGTGATTATTAATAGTTTGGATATTCCTCTCAAAATTAATGATCAATGGGTGTCATGAAGTCAATGAGTTACAGTGAAGTAAACTTGTAAGATGTGAATATGACTCCACAGTGCCTCTGAAACTACTGTTCACTAAAGTACAAATAAGGAAACAAATAGTCAGGAATGTTTAGAACTCTACCCTTTCAAAATATGTTTTAATTGCTTGAACAGATAGACGCCACTTAAGAAAAATAAAGCATTCTTTTTGCATTTGGGAACAGGGAATGAGATTCTGCGTTTGTTTTGTTTTCTTTATTTTCATCTCTAAAAAGTTGTTTTGCATTAAGTAACGTGCCTAAAAGGATTCCAATAAAGAAACCAAAACAAAATAACAAAACCCCACAACCCTGAATATGTTTTGTTTGAAGATTATATATACTAAATAAAGTTTAGCCCACTCTTCCAAAATTTCATAAGAAAGAGATATTAATCTTCATTTAGACTTCATTTAATCATTAATGGTGATTTATTACAGGTCATAATTTCCTTTCCTAAATATTTAGCTCTGATTTTATCTTAACTACTCCCTAGTAATATGACGATATAAAATCCATAAAACCTTTTCAGGAGTCAAAGGGAAAGTAAGCATAACATTTCAGAAAACTCTTCAAAATACCCAACTTAAGTCTAAGACTGATCTCTTGTTCATTTAGGTAGTTAGCTGCAGTTCAAATCTGGGAATACAGCTCACAGTATAATTTCTATAGGTTATCTGCCCACCTGCAATGTCTGAAAGTCAGTCAGAGCGACCAAACTTCCTTTGAAATGTATTTTCCCTGCAAAGAGGAGGAAAATAATTTTCATGAAAACAAACAAACAAAAAGAAACAAACAAACAAAACCACCAACCAAACAAGAAAAAAAAACCAACCTCCCAAACAAAGAAGAAAATAAATGTAAATCTAACAATTTCTTGACTATAATGGCTTAAAGAAAAACCTGACTAGTCAGACACAGTGAGCATCTGTAAGTCCTATATATTAACATCTGAGTTTTGATCATATGTATAATCCTTTGGGGTCCCTGACTGTGAAATTAATGCTCAATTTTGTAATCTAGGGAAAAGCTATAGAATCTCGTTTTGATGTTTTAGCATATCCTGCCTGGTCTCCAGTTCAAGCATGTCTGTTGGTCCTTGTTAATCAGGCTCACATGGGTGTCCTTGGTACCTAGGTCATCTCAAATGGTATTAGGAATTTAAATGTAGCTTAGTGAGTCCTCAAACTTACTTTATTATTACAGGGTCTTAGACCTTGATCTTGTAGGTGAACACCCTCTGTAAAGACACCTAAAAGTACATCTCAGTCTGAATGAACTGTAATACAGGACTGTGTTCAAATATATATCCTATTGGAATATTGTACATCTTTAGAAAAAAAATTAGAGTTCAAGCAGAATTCTTCTAAATGGCTTTTATGCATGACCAGGCAGATAAAAAAAACATATGTAACAATACTTTCAAATGATATTTTTTTATTTTACTGAATATTTTCCGAAAATTTTTTCTCAGATCTTTTTTTAAAGAAAACCCCTATTCCACTAAGACATATAGTTAGTTGTGACAGGAAGGAAGGAGCTTAATCCATGTCTTGAAGTTGAACTATTTGTGTATCTTACAAAAAAGTAGAGGGACTGTTTAGAACTATACAAGACAATCAAACAGATCACTGGCCTACTTCAGTGGAACAAAAAACCTTGCAGTGAGTGTAGCTATAATGTAATCTGCATTGTTTATAATATATCATCTTTATGTAGTAAAATTTAAAAATATTTCAGCATAGCTTCTTTTGCAAAATAAAATTAATGTGATTATCTTCCCAGTTCTTAGAAACTTCCCACCATAAATAAATAATTTAAAATAAATATTTGCAAAATAAAAAATGTAGAAACTGTTAGTCTTCAGTTTTGTTTAGGAACTACAAGCAACATATATATATTATTGGCTAAACATTTTTGCAGATCTTGTTAGGATAAAAATAAATGTTTTATTCATGACTGAAAGTGCAGGTCTCTAAAAACCCAACATGACCTCATTGATTTTTAGAATGGAGGTAGCACAGATCTTCTGCAGGGTGCATTTGTAACATAAATGATTCATGTGTCATTTTTCTAGCATAACTGTGAAAAGGTGCTACACTTCAGTGCCTTTATTGGAACCTTAGCTTATTTTATCTTCCTGTATGAATATCACTTGGACAGTTATCAGATTTACTTCAGTACCTAATTTTTATCAGCCTTCTGTCCCATCTGGCTCAAAACCCAGCTTGTTGCTAAAGAAAGGTCAGTTTATCTGGGTCATCCTTTTGTCTGGGTCATCCTTTGGTGGTGGGTGTGCACCTTCTCTGTACTGGGACTGTTCTTATGCAGATCAGAGGTTTTACCATCACACACACAAAAACTCTCCTCTCCTTCAGATGGGGGATGCAAACCTAGCCTCGGTGAACACCCACTGCTTTTGCAAATGGCTGATTATTTGAGTCATTAACACTTAAAATTTCAGTCTTTCAAACCAAAAATTGTCAGGGGTAACTTCACAAGAACACCTCAGCACCTATGGGTACACCCTGTCAGGACCTATGTACTTATGCATGTCCAGTTTGCTTAAGTGTATTCTGATCTGATCCTCTTTCTCCAATGGTGCATCTTCCTTGCTCCAGCCTTTCCCCTATTCTCTGAGATTCCTAAAAGATGGTCTTGATAGATTGTTCATGTTTTTCTGTGTTGTCCCTCCTAAAGATATCAGGGGGATTGAAGTCTGCCAGAGAGGACCAGGATCTGTGAACAGGAGACTATTTCCATCTGCCTGTACAGGGCTTCATCCACTTGTTCTTCATAATCAGGTGTCTTATAGCAGACACCTACTATAACATCACCTCTTCCTGTCCTCTCTTTAATCCTAAATCATCAATTCTCTTCCAGCTCCTCTCAAAACCTAGGAAGAGCTCCACACACTCCAGCTTCCATCTCACATAATGAGCAGTGCCACTGAGGGGTGGTATTTTGTTCTGTCCTCATAACTGCATATAGTTCACTGCTAAATCATATTCTAAATGGCTGCTTTCTCTCAAAGTATCCTTCTCTTGTACTGGATGTGGCTGAGATAAAGTTAATTATCTTTAGAGTGATTGCACATGGCACTGTTTTGTTTTTGTCCTGAAAACAGTATTGATATTACAGGGATGTTTTCACGCTGCAGTGAAGGGACAGGGAACAGTAGCTAAACACACAGTCCACTCATTGACGGTGAGAGGAGGTATTTTCTTTAGATTCACAAGCTCTCTGTATAGATACTGTACGATTTGCATATTCTTTCTTTGACCAGGATAAGGATGTGTGGACATCTTTTTTTCTCTCAAGTGTTTCCATCCATTCTATATTATAGCTGTTTTAAAAGAACTGGATGTGGAGTATAGAGATCAACTGAGATTATCCTTAACATATTGCCACATGATAAATGAAAACAGACAGACAATTTATTTCCTAGTACAGTGCTTACATGTCAGAATGAGGTATGCTATTGGCAAATTTAACTCCAAAGAGTAGAACAAGAAGAGTGCCCAGGGCCTCTGTTTGGGTTTGCCAGTGCAGCAGGCTATACCACTCAGTCCTTCTACAGTGAGAAGAGAGACCATACCAGCTTTCTATTTCCAGACCACAAAGATATTACAGTATTTAATAACAAACATGAGTCATTAAATCTCTGCAGTGACATATTCAATATTCCCATTTCCCTATATGCATTTTCCTTAGCACTTATTACTTCTTTTAAAAGAATTACACTTTATATTCCTGATAAAAGTGTGAAAATAACTGGATATCATAGAACTGAAATGGTACTTTATTGTAATCATATGAAAGCACATGGTTTTTAGCAAAATTCTCCTGCTTCTTCAATTAAATCTGTTTTGAAGCATGTAAAAGGAACTTAATGTTTCATATTAAGAAGTATAGGGATTCCCTGGGAAACAAAGGATGGGAAGGGATAAAAGGCTTTTTCATATTCAAAACAAACATCAAAACTGATACTTTCCATATATTTCCATATTTCACATGTCTAGGTTTCAGGTGATAAGCAAATGCCCTAACAGACTGAGAAATATAGATACAAAAAATTGCTTGATATGAATAATCAGAGATAATGAGCTCATGTTGCTTCAGATGTGTCTGTTCATGCTCTGCATTTGTGCTGATGGAAGTGAAATGAAAAAATTAAGTACTGGACAGCTCATTGGCTTCCATAAGGCTAGAAACTGTTACATTTTTACTAGAAGAAATATGTCACCTGGGTATGTTTAATTTAAATGTATGTGCATAAAGTTTCTGACTTCTGTGAAGTGTTATCAAAGTCAAATCCATCGTTTTGACAGTACATCATGTATGATAGCTGTAGAACTCAGTCCTTTTGTAATTAGCAAGTTTATGAGGAAGTAATGGTCCATTATTCTCTACTTCGTTGTTTGAAATTTGTCCTGTCTTTAGAAAGGGTGACTTTTGAATTCACAAGTATATTGGTGGATGTGTTTTGAGTTAAGCTGTTCTGAAATCAATCAAGGTGATAGTAAGTAACAGCAGAATAAAACACAACAAAACATAATTTACAAGCTCTACAATAATTCAGATTTTTAAATCATCACTATGAAACTTTTCACTTATCTCCTTAAAGTAAACCACCTTTTTCTTCTTTAAGTTTTCTTTTTCTCTTTTGTTTTCCATTGCAGAAACTGAAAAAAAGAAATACATTTAATTTCAGTGTTTTTACATATCTACAAAGTGTTATTGAGAAAATATACTAGCAAAACACTATAAGGTTCTTAAATGTGGTGAAGAAAGCTCTGATGGTTTGACATGAAAACATATGAACTGAAACTGGAAATATGGATATGTTTTAAAAACAGTGTGGTTAAAATTCAAAATTATCACACCAGAAGACAAATTGTAGTCTGTAAACAGAAATTATGGGGTTCAGTTGACATAGTTGAAAACAGCTTCACTGACTTTAATAAAATCAAAACAAATTACTACCACTTGGCTATCTACCGATGAGTATGTTATTCACTGCACATTTTACAGGCTTCCACTGCCTTTGTCATCTTCATGATCATATTCTCATAATTGATTTTTTCCAGTGCCCACATTCTAAAATGCCTAATATATTGCTGTTGTTTCATTCATATTGTCCTCAGGCCAGATTCAGTCCTTTTTGAACTATTACTGAAAAAGAATTTTGAAATAGATATGAAGTTTGCCTATGTGTTATTTAAAAGCACAGGATTTTGTTAGGCTATGTATGTCACATTCTGTTAAAATGTTATTTTATTGTCCATGTATTGTAAATATCAGACTGAAAAGAGCTTTCTACTAAATCTTTTATTTATGCTGTGATTAGTGCTTTTCCCAAAGGATGGTAGCTAGCATTTTTGCTGCTTTTGGAGTTCTGTTTAATTACTTTGTATTAGAATTCATGTTTGCTTACTTAATTCAAGCGGATTATTTCCTCCTAAAAAAACTTCTATGATTACTAGAAACAATGTGTGTACACATTATGTACAGTACATTTCATTTGTTCAGCCTGGAGAAGAAAAGACTCCAGGGAGACTTTGTCATGGCCTTTCAGTACCTTAAGGAGATTTAAAAGAAAGACGGAGAAAAGTTTTTTTTTTTTTTCACGGTCTGTAGTGACATGATGACTGGCAGCACTTTTAAAATGAAATAGGTTAGGTTTAGGTTGGACATACAGAATATTTTTTTTAATGATGAGGATGGAGAGACACTGGAACAGATTGCCCTGAGAAGCTGGGGATGCCCCATCATAGGTATCGTTCTAGGTGAAGTTGGATGTGACGTTGAGCAACCTGATCTATTGGAAAATGTTACAGCAAAGGAGTTAAAATAGACAACCTTCAAGGTCCCTTCCAATCAAAACCCTGCTATTATTATGTGATTCAGAGATTACAATCTCACTGTCTCGCATTCTTCAGCTGTGTAGTTTCATTAGATGATTTCAACAGTTTGGTCCGTAAGTTAAATAAACAATCTGTTTTTATATATGAGAAATTCTGATCAGCTTTGAGTGAGGGACCAACTTTGAATGAGTAGCATATGTGTATATATGTTATTCTCCAAGGGCAGGACTTGTCATTTCCTGTAGCTGAACTTCATGAGATTCTAGTTATCCCATTTCTCCAGCCTGTTCGGGTCCTTCTATTGGTAACATACTCATCTGACATATCCACACTGAGTTTTGTAGTGCCAGCAATCTTGCCGAGGGTGCACTTTGTCTTGTCAACCAGGTCATCAATGAAGATGTTAAATAGTGCTGAATTATTGATGCTTGGGACACATTGCTAGTGACTGGTGTCCAGCTGGTCTTGATGTTACTGATCACACTCATCTTAGCCTAGCAGTTCTGATAGTTTTCAGTCTTCGCTGTCCATTTTCCTGTTGATAAATAACTTCTGGATGCCAACACTATAAAACTTCCCATTGATCTGGGTTGAGCTATTTAAAACAAGGTAAGGATGACAGTTAAGCTGATAGAAAATGGTCTTGGCTTACTGGCACTAGTTCAGTTAGGCTTTCTTTGGTGAAAATTGAAACAAAATTCAAGTAAGATTTCATATTATCAGAAACAATTATGTTTAGTTTTTATTACTATAAAAGCTAATTTCCTTAAGTATTACACTTTTCCCAGTTATTTAACTAGTAGTTATTTGGCTAGTAGTTTTTTAAGGTCATCTGATGAAGATTTCTCTATATATGATTTTTTAAATAGTGTGTTTTCTGACTTCTTGCTTGGGTGAAATAGAAAAAAACTAAGTCAAGTAAAAGTGCCTAATAGTAATTGCATCTAAATTCAACATGTTTGTGCATCAGCTTGTGTATGTGACTCCCTGCACATTTTGTTCTCATTAAAATGCCCCAGGGGATCTGCTTTGGATAAAACTAACTAAATAACAAAGACGTGCTTAAGATTAATCCTCTTTTTGGAAGAAAAACTTAATAAGGATACACATATGAAATCTACTCAGTCTGTCCACAATAATATTTGTGATCCTTATTAAGGATATGAAAACAGAAAGGTATGAAATGTATTTTGCATTTTACTTTCCATAAATTAGCACAATGTTTAACGAGCTGTGAAACTCCCTCAAAGTTTACATCAGTTTAAAAGATAAGTTCTAATAAGTTGAGTTTCACTGTTGACAGTAATACAAGCTGAAAATTCATAGAGAAGAAATTCTCCACTTCACTAATATGTTGAATTACATTTCAGTCTCACAGGCATTTATTTGCCTATTTACTTTCTTTTAACAACTTAAAACCAATATGATTGCATTACCTGAGAGTTCTGACACTGATTTTTAAAGATTTTTGAAATGCAGAGGATTTTACTCAAAAATTTTCTCTCTATAAAAGAGTATATACATGCACACTGTCTTGGTAATTCACAGCAATTATCGCATTTTCACTGCTTAGACATGCTAATGATGTCTCCTCTGCTGCTTGCCCTGGACTAGTGCCAATGTCTGAGTGCCTTACCAGAGGAAACCCTGACCATGGCAGAAATTTAGGTGTATGGAATTACAGTAGGGATGATTAGTGAAAACTGGGATGTAGTGTGCCATATTTTAAGAAAAATGACCCTACATATATCAAAACCAGAAAAATACCTTCAGTTTAATCTCCTGCTCTTCTAAAGATGTAGCACACACTCCAGAGGACACTGGTGGTCTGAGCAAACTGGCTTCTGATAATTCAATATCAAACTTGAATATAGCAAGCAAATGGAGTACTAATGTTATGTCAAATGTCAAAATCCACAAGACACTTTGAAGGAGTCTCAACTTAGAATTAAGGTAACAAAGTTTGTAGAGGAAGGTTTCTTTGCCCTAGGTTGAGACTTTTTTTTTTTTTTTTTTGATGGAAGAGAACACCTTTTACATGTGTCTGGATTGAATTGAACCCTTACTGATTATAATTTCCTAGAAAAGCTGGGCAATTAGTTCTTGGGCAAGTATTACTGCGGTTTGAAACATAAATTCCTTTAGATTACAGTGACTTTCAACCTGACTTCTGTTACAGAGCAGTGATTCTTTATAATTCACATCTCTTTAGAGGTATGCAAAAAGTTCAAAGTGGATTCTGTGTTCATACAGAACATTTTAAAGAGAATTGATAGATCAAGTTATTTACTTTACTTCATACTCCATGTCTTTCTCATTAGTAATAAGCATTTACGAGCAGGTTAAAAAAAAAGGAGCAAAATCCAATAAAAACAGTATGATATGTTATTTACTGCCTTCATTTACATAAATCGAAATGCAGAGTAGGATTGAGGTAGTTCTTTTGGACTTCAGGATTCCTTTGTTTAGGTAAAGCTGATTCTCAAGACCTCATTTTGTACCCCATTTAGTGAAGAAACAATATGATAATGCAGATAACACAGCAAGACTGAGGTTACCCCAACATTCACACAAAGTCCATTGTGTGGGTTCTTTGGTTGTTGTGGAGGAGGGGAGGGTTCCTAGAAAGGTTGCTGTAAAAGTTAAACTGATGTTTAGTTAACAGGTGCCAAAAAGATGCTGTAGATGATATGAAAGTTTTGCAGACAAAGGTCAGAGAAGAAAGGGAAGACAATACTGCAGGTGCTAGAGCAGATATTTGCCTGCAGCCCCTTCAGGAGATCAAAAAATGTATTTCCCTGTTGCCCATGGAGAGACTCTTCCAGAGCAGATATCCACATTACTGGCAGTCAAGGATCTGACACCAAATCAGGTGGATGTGCCTGAAGGAACTGAAGACTGTGGAAAGCCAGTCCTAGAGCAGGCTTATCCAGGTCTGCAGGGTGTGGAGAGTATTGATGCTGGAGCCCATGAAAAAAGAATGAAGGAGAAGCAGAGTAGAGATGTTATGAACTGATCACAGTTCCCATTCCCAAACCTCCATTCCCTCCTCCCACACACATCCCCCCTCCTACACTTCTTGGATGGGGAAGTCAGGAGTCAGGAATGAAAAATATGGAATTCAGTCTGGCAGAAAAAGAAAGGGGGTGAGGTAGAAGGTACTTTAGGAGCAGAAGTGAGGGATTTTAATTGACTCTATTTTAATTGATGGTAAACTAAATTAATTCTACTTGAGTTGCATCTCTTTTGCCCATATTAGTTACTGGTAAATGATCTCCCTGTCTATCTTGACCCAGAAATGTTTTCATTGTCATTTCATCACCTGTTGAGAAAGGGGACAGAATCTGGGTGTAGGCTTGGCAGGTGGGACCCGCTACATACTTTTATTATAAAAAAGTACTCAGTCTGTCAAATATTTTCCCAGACAAATTATTGTCTAACAAGTAAGAATGCATTCCTGAACTTATTTATTTACTTATCTATTTATTTGCATTGATGCTTACTAGTCTGGATGATACAAAAATGGAAATCCTATGGTCTATGTGAATTTTTGTTGTAAGCAGAAGGATTTATGTAGTAAACTCTGTGAATTAGCTTACTCTAGGTAAATGAAAAGCAGTTTTGAACATGAAACAATGCTGGCTTTTTACCTTAGTCAAAGAGTTTGGGGAGTGTAGACTATTTCAGAAGTTATAATTGAATCAGAACTATTTAATGTGCATTTAGTTTTAACAGAAATATTTTAAAAGACACTTGTCACGAGAGCATATTTAGCAAGATAATTAGGAACAGAAAAAAGAAAATAATTTGCAAAGTCATCTGAAATCTGTAAAATAACATGCGACAGAGAACAATATGTAATGTTCCAATTTTGGAAGCAGTCCTTAAGAAGTAAAAATGCATCAGCTGAAATTCCTTTACAGTTTCACTTTCTCCTGTCTTCTTGCTCAAAGCCTTGTTCAAGGATGAGCAGCTAATGTAATGTGACAGCTGTTTGAGCTGGAAAATACAGAATGTATCTAGATCATGACATTCCTATGTGAATCAGAGGAAATGTCCTTTTTGAAAATCAGAGAGATTATTCAGTGAAAAGGAAGCAAAAATAAAGAAACCAGGCAGCTTAGTCTACATTCATCCTGCATTAACTGAGCACCAGTTCATGTACTTAAATTATGGCCTTAGCTCATTTACACTTTACTATGCTCACAAAAGAGTTAGATACCTCCAGAGGACAATTCAGGTTTTTAATTTAAATCACCTTCTGTAAAACACCGGGCTGGATTGTCTCAGTTCCTTGGTTAGCCTTTTGCACATTTGTCTAAAACTTTTTCAGATTTCTTTTTTTTTTCCCCCATTATCTTTCATATCATAATTACAGTTTAAAAAACTTATTTGAATTATCATTACTTACATTAGAAGTGGTAGAAAAAGAACTTCTCTTGCTTTCAGTATACCTTGACTTCCAATTCCTGTGAAAGCAATATATAAACAGAAATATGAAACTCACTTTTTTTCACCACTTTTAGAATGTATATACATATGCTCTGTTCTCATTCTTGATCACATAACTGGATTTGCATGTCTTTGTGCAGATGAAAAATTAATTTCTGGAGTATTTCTGTTAGTTGCCAGTTTAATAGCAGATAGGTAGTGAATAAGTTATAGGATTTTTTTTTTTTTGTTTAATAGACACTTCTTGGAAGTCTTGGTCCTATATGTACTAGTACTGAGCAATGATTTGCATACTAACATGTAACTCCAAAAAGTTGTCATGAGGTCCTTCTAGATTAAGTGCTGGAAGACACAGATCATGGAACAGGTTTTTTCAATTATTTCTGAATGTCTATTAATCACTTATGTCAAACCAGTTATATTGCATTTGAGAATGTCTTGCCTGATTCCTGAAAAGCATGTACTCTTATGCTTCATTTATGACAATGAGTTGTGCATGAAGCAACTATCCAGCAGCTACCACCAAGATGGAACATAAGCAGCTATGCCTTGTGTTCTTGTCTCACTTTGCAAACCAGACAAACACAATAATGTCTCACTCTCCCCCATTATTTCCTCAGGAAACAATTTGCTCCAGGTGATGAGCCAATGGAGTAGTGAGATAGCAACTCAAATACTTCTCTAAGTACAGTAGCTGCAATTTGCCATCCTCCCCCCCCACCCTTTACTGTGCCAACACCCTTCCCAAAAGAAAGCTTTATGAAGCTAAAAAAGACCCAAGGAAACTTCACAGTGGTAAAGCTTGCTGTGAGTCTGGATTAATTCTTACCAATCATCCACACTGTTCTTATATTTAAATTGTGTGAAAAGAAAGTATAAGTTATAATTAAGAATATATATTTCCGTTAAAAATACACTTTCATGAAATGTGGATCCCTGATAAAGTGGGGGGGAAAAATCATTAATTTTAAAGATCCGAGCCATCTTATCTTCTTTTGACAAGAAAGGTTGGACCTGATGATCCTTGGTACTCTACCTGGCATTCTATGATTCTATGAATATTTAGCTTCACTTAGTTGAATCCATACCTTTTTTTTTGTCACATTGAATTATGTGATCCTAAAATTCTGCATCCTGTGCTAAAAGTTATTACAAAAAGCCACTTTTCTGAGCAGTTAACAATGGCCTTTTAAGGCAGTTCAGCTATGCTGCCTGTCATGACTCCCTTGATCTTGCAAGGCTGTTTCAGACAAGCTACAGTTTCTAGCAGAGAGCATGAAATCTTCCAAAATACACTTTAATCAAGGCAATGGCAGACACTGGTTTACAGGACCCTTGGGTTTCAAGTTGTTTTCATTGGTTCTGGCACCTGACACACCTCACCAGCCTTCATATTTGGCTTCTTGAGAAGTGATTCTTTCTTTTTAGGTAGTTTTAAGCTAGCTAGCCAGTTTCTGTGTGTATGTGAATTGTATAATAGCATCTAGCAGCTGCTCTCATCCCTGGTTGAAGTGGAAAAAAATTAACGAGTCATTTGGGAAAGACATGACTACAGAATAGATTCACTTTTTGTTATACTGGGTAATTTCTAAGCAGGCTTTACTAATAACATTTATCTACTCAGATTTTGAATGCTGAAACTTTGAAAGAAACATAAAAATATTACAACTGAAGAAGGAGCTCAGCATACAAACTTGGTCTTCCTCTTGTCTTCCCTTCATCAAACTATTCACTTCCTTCTAGTTAGAAGGGTGTAATATAGTTTGCAAAATCAAAAATTCAAAAAGATTGGAAAAGGTGAAATGGAGACTCACTGCACATATTCATTATGATACTCTCTGTAGCTGAATAATTTTCAGACATTTTTCCAATGAGATCTCCCATTAAATGTGCATATTTAATGTAAAATTTATCAATGCTGTGCAGTAGTTCACATTTTAATTTGCATGTCATGCTGTAGAAAATTGCAAATCTTAAAAAAAAACTATGTAAACTTCACCTTCACAAGAAATCATGGTTTTAATCTCATTAAAGAATGAAATCATATTTGCATGACATATCTTGGCATTTAAAAGCCTAAGTGATCATCACTGACCAAACTTTAAAACCTTTCAGCTGCAGCTCAAACCTGAATCTTTCTTTGCCAGGTATTGAAATGGCACAGTGCTCAACATTTCCTTTTAGGCAAGACTGAACTTGCCATATGATTCAGGAATTTTTTGAACAGCTTTTTATAGCAAGATTAATTTTATCTTCTTGGGCTACAACGAGCAAAAGGACTTGAAGGGCTTCATGCATGTCTCCTTGACATAGGCAAATGCCTGGGAAAATCTTTTTGTTTTTATCTGCAATGGAATGCAAAATGGAAAATACATAAGTTAAATAATAAAATGGAAATTAACTTTGCAAGATAAAAAATAGGCTATAGTACCACTAAAAGTAGAGACCAAATAAGTTAGGTCACACAGATGCAAGAGTGACATAATTTTTAAAATGAAGACAAACATTAGGATGGTGCTAAATAGAAGTGTTACAGTAACATTAGAATTCAGGGAAAACGCAAGCAATTTGGCAAGCTAGGAAAAGCAAGGTCAAATATGATTGTGACAAAAAGTAAAAAGAATAGGAATATACCTTATTTTATTTTTCTGATACTTATAGAGTTATATTTTGAAGTGATAAAAAACTCTTCTAGTTGTCATCTTGTTTACATTTGCACTGTATGTATGTGCGTATATCTGTGCCTGATATATATAAGGTAATTCAAATACAACTTTTCTGATTTCTCAGATTTTTTATTCATTTTTAAGGGTTTTTGGTAGCAAGTGTGCTTTTTTAGTATATTTCAATTTAGAAAAGAGTTACTGCTGTAGCTAACTATTAGAATTGATTGGAAGAAATCATCAATTTATTTTTATGCTAAGAAAAGTAGAATTGGTATTTCTGTCTTCATTTTGCAGCCTGTTTTCATATGATTTTAAGAAATAGAGATTGATAAAAAATCATGACCAAAACCAATCAAGAAACAAAAAATAATCTCTCAAAAAAAGCAGCGTGAAAAAAAATCACTAAATAGCCCAACAACAAAAGGAAATCAAAACAAACCAAAAATGCAAAAAACCAAAATCCTAAAGTCCATTCTGAATGAAATCTGAAATAGAAGTAGGAATTTATGTACATTATTGGCTAAAAGAGTCTGTGAATGCTCATTTATTTTAGCACATAAAAAAGTCAGAAAATGTAGCCTTCATATATAATAAAATTCACAAACATCAAAATTGGCGAATGTATTGTAAAATATTGCTGAATAAAGACAAAATAAGACAAAATAGTGAAATAAAACTGTGTTAATCTGAGATTAATGCATTAATCAAATGCTACTAGCTGTTAATTAGATAGTATTCAGTATGGGAGAAAGTTTTAAGCAATATATGTGAAACACTTTTATTTTTGGTTCATTTATGATATCTTATAATTTGTCTTTGCAGGGAGCAGAAGTCTCATTGCAATCTGGTATCTACAACAGGAACTGAATGGTGCACTCTGGGATATCACAGGCGATCAAGGAATTATTAAGACAGTTTTGCAGAAAATAAAAGTAATTAATGAAAAGCTAGTTATATCCTGGTTTCTTTATGACTGCTCCTAAAGACTGGTTGCTCAGGCTTTTCAACATGGAAACCTCAAAACAATTGTTTGTTTTATTAGGATTTCAGTATACTTTGAAGGTCTTTAAACTCTGTTCTTCAATCATTCAAATATTCTTCTGTCTTATGGATATTTACTTAAGTGTAAATACCTATATGTCACACACTAACTAGGCAAAACTTTATAGCCCAGTTATTTGTGCTAAACAGCAATCTTTGAAAAGCTGTAATAGAAAAAGGAGACCTGTTTTAACTTACATGCGTATAAAAATATATAAAAATTACAATTTTATTTGTATCCTTGAATATTTTAGCAACTGGTACAAGTCATAGAAATGTCCCTTCAGAAAGGAATGCCTTATACTTGTCTTGATATAAGAAATAAAACTGAGTAATGCTGTCCTTGACTGAAATAAACTCTGCTCACAAGAATTAGATTGACCAGTTCTTGACAAAATGAGTATTTTCGAGCTGTACTTTCCATAATGGTGGAATGTTGTTTTTCCCTCTTAATGGAAGCACACACTTGCCTGTTTTGTATATCCACAGCAATTGCACAGAACATTTGAATGCACCAGATTCCTTGTGAATAACCTTTGAGCAGTAAAGAAGTCAAATTGTGAAATATCTGTGGTTTGAGGAATATTATTTCAGCAAATTCTGGCAACAAAATTAGACTGTCTATGCAAAGATAGATACAAGTGAATATGGTTGATGATATTTGATTATTTTTTCCTTGAAACAAAGACTTTATGCAGTTTTTCTTTATGAGACAGATAAATTTATATATAAATTTATGGATAAATGTAAAAATAAATATATAATCATGAAAAATATTTTACTTCTCAAAAATTCATTGTAGATAAAATATTTTCAAGTTATGATACTCATGAAGAAAATTTGTGACTAAATTTTTGACTTTATACACCATTTGTGTATGTAGAACTCTTTCCTTGCATTGTTCACATGAACACCACCATTGATTTCTATGGAATTAAGGGGAAGAATAGAAGCTCAAAATTAAACTTTTTTTTTTTTAACTTTCTTTGTTTTATTGTACTACATTGTGTGCCAAAAAGCCTTGAATGCAGTTCAGGTGGACATGGAAATTTTAGCTTTGAGTATACTAGAGAAATATCTGAACTGCAAAATAAATTCATGTGATGTTTTCATTACTGCCACCACTGCTTCAGTTCAGTGAGGTGTGAGGATACATGACAACACCGTCATTGGTCACAGCCAGCATGGTTTCATGAGAGGAAATTCCTGCTTATCAAACCTGATTTCCTTTTATGACAAGGTAACCCACCTAGCTGATCAAGGGAAGCCAGCTGATGTAATCTTTTTGGATTTCAGTAAAGCTTTCTGTACTGTCTCTCACAGGATCCTGCTGGTCAAAATGTCCAGCACACAGTTAGATGAACACATCATGGTGGGGGAACAATTTGCTCACAAGTCCAGCACAGAGGGTAGTAGCGAAAGGGGTGACATCAGAGTAGTGACCTGTGACTAGTGGGGTTCCACAGGGCTCTATCTTGGTCCCTGTGTTTTTCAACATCTTCATAAATGACTTAGGCACACAACTGGAAGGCATACTGAACTGCTGGAAAGCAGTACCAATGGAAAGGGACCTGGGTATACTGGCTGATGGCAAGTTGAACATGAGTCAGCAGTGCCCTAGCAGCCAGGAGGGCCAACCATATCTTGGGAGGCATCAGGCACAGCATTGCCAGCTGGTCGAGGGAGGGGATTGTCCCGCTCTGCTCTGTGCTGTGTCAGCCTCACCTTCAATATTGTGTGCAGTTTTGGGCACCACAATAAAAGAAAGATATTAAGCTATTAGAGAGTGTCCAAAGGAGGGCAATGAAGATGGCTAAGAGCCTTCAGGGGAAGCCATATGAGGAGAAGAGAAGGCTGAGGGGAGACCTCATTGCAGTTATAACTTCCTCATGAGGGAAGAGGAGGAGCAGGCACTGATCTCTTCTCTGTGGTGTCCAGTGACAGGACTCAAGGGAATGGCCTGAAGTTGTGTCAGGGGAGGTTTAGGCTGAATATTAGAAAAAGATTCTTCAACAGGTGGGTGGTTGAGCACTGGAACAGGCTCCGCAGAGCACCAAGCCTGACAGAGTCCAGGAAACATTTAGATGATACTCCTGGGGACATGGTGTTACTCCTGGGGACGATCCTATGCAGGGCCAGGGGCTGCACAGGATAATCCTTGTCCTTCTCTTCCAACTCAGCATATTTTGTGATTCGTCGATTCTATGATTCTGTGATCATGAAGATGCACAACAGAAGTCAGATTATGTGACAGTTTTGCAAACTACCATTTTCCTGTTACTTTCTCAGCTTCCTAGAGATGACTCAAAATGGAGAAAGTCAAAATTAGAAGCTTCTTCGGTAGCCCAGAATGCTGAAACTTCTAAAACAGCTTGGACTATGCTTGGAATTATGTGTGTATTAGCTGGTTTCTGGGTCCTGAAAGTCAAAGAATGGTGTTATGTGTAATCTTCTGCAACATGTTGGCCTGATTTGGAACACTAAAGTAGAGGAGACATTCTTTAAATTATCACAGCAGCTGTTTCAGAAAGTTAAATCTGTCAGAAACAGCTTATTTTGTAAGTTTCCACTAAATGCTAGGAAACATTTTCACAGTGTCAGATTTTTTCTTTTTTTGCTTTATTTCACAATTGCATATATACACACACACACACACATACACGCATATATATAAATCATTTCAAGGCTTTCCATTCTCGACTGGCAAATGCATACAAACTTAGAGCTCTTCTGTAACTATTTCTGATTGCAAGAAAATATCTTGAAGTCATTAATCCTCTATGTAGGGATGAAGGAAACAAGGTATCTGACTTCCAAAAACCGTTTCACAAGCTGTCTTTGTATACTCAGAGAGTGTATTATACTGTCATGGCGATAGACAAAGATTTAGTTTGTAGCAGTTAACAGAGAAGAGATCCTCAGATTACTGTTTGCTGAAGTTTGGAGGGGAAAATAATATTGAGGCATAAAATCAAAAATAAATAATCAGAGAAAAGCTGCAAGTAATTTTTTAAGTCCTATCTAACATGTCTACAGCAGAAATATATGTGTCACATTACTTCAGTGCTGATGTTGTGGCCATGGGGAAAAAGGGTGAAAGAAGAAGGAGAGATTTGTGTTGTATTTCAATCTCCTGAGGAATAAAACAATAGGAAGTTGGTTTTTTGTGTTTGTTTGTTTGGTTGGGGTTTTTTGGGGTTTTTTTTTGGTTGTGGTTTTTTGTTGTTTTTTTTTTTTTTTTTTAAAAATCTCTGCAGATTGGCAATTGTATGATACCATTACTGGTGGCAGGGCAGAAATCTGTACTAGCTGCAGGTTCCCAAATAATTTATCAGATGTGATTTGCCTCATTTGTGACAGAGCTTAGAGTTCTGTTTATCTTTTTTCTTATAAGTAACAGCAATTGTCTAAAAAACCGAAGACTGATATTTTTTGCCTAATTCATTTCAGTTCTCCTTAGTTTTAAATGACTGTGCCGTGTAACACATTGTTATATACTTTTGATACGGTTATGTGATTTATTGATAGTGAAACAGGACTTTTCTGTGTAGTGCAAACAGTGAACGTAGGATGACTGCACAGGCTTCAAAAACATGAGTGCAAGATGAAAACAGAGGTTTCAAGGCTATTAACAAATCACCAAGAGTAAATCACTCTTTTTTTAAAGGAATGCAACTTCAGGAGATGGATAAAATTAGTTTTAAAAAGGAAAAAGAGAAAATAAACAAGCACCAGACATAAAATACATCATGTTAATTCTGGTATAACATGGAACTGCACCTAGTGAATAAAAAAACAATCTGTAAAGCATGTTGTAAAATTTGAAAGATTATTCTAAGAAGGCCATGGGATGAAGAAGAAACAATCATCATCACTATCACCATCCTCTTGGTGAAGGTCTCCAAAGGCTGATGATTCAATATAACCCTCCTTTCCTTCTTTCTGAAGAAGAGTGCAACCATCAGTCTTAGATGCACTGAAACTGCATGGGTACTTAAAAGATGAACATAAAAGCAGAAAAGGAAATACATACTATTTATTCTATCCTGATCAGAAATTCTATTCCTGGTAAAACTGGAGGTTTAATTTCCACAGAACATTTGATTTCTGCTGAAAAAAAATTTAGAAAAAAAGATTAGTTTTCCAAAGCCCTTAAAGTCAGTAAACAAAGGAATTTCAAAGGAGCTCCCAGAAAGACTCCAGCAGAGGGGTACAAAGATGTTTAAGGGACTAGACTATCTCTCATATGATGATAGGTTGAGAGAGCTGGACTTGTTAAGCCTTGAGAAGACTGATAGAGGGTGTTAGCAATGTCTATAACTATCTGAATGGAGCGTGCAAAATGATGGAGCCAACCTCTTCTCGGTGCTGCCAAGCAATAGGACAAGAAGTTACAGGCAAAAACTGATGCACAGGAAGTTCCTCCTGAATTTGAGCATGAACTTCTTTATGTGAGTGTAGATGTGCACTGAACAGATCACCCAGAGAGGTTGTGGAGTCTCCCTAATGGGACATATTCAAGACCCATCTGGCCACAGTCCTTTACTATGTGCTCTAGGACAACTCTGCTTGAGAAGACCCGATGCCCCACTGTGGACCCATTCTGTGAAAATCTCCTGGTCACATTTTGCTTTGGGATTTGCATTGTGCCTTCAAAATAACCAGGAAGAACTTTATAAACCCTTAGACATTTTCCTCTTTCTATACCTTCAGTGCAGATATTTAATTCCAAGATTTTCATCTGAACAATTTTCATACTCAATAGGAACTGTCATCCATCTCGTGTCTTAAATAGATCAGTTGAATTGTGCCTGGAAAATGCCTACCATTTACTAACTGAAATTTCATTTAAAGAAAAACCAAACCAAAAAACCAAACCAAAACAACACAACTAACAAAACAAAACCTAAAAAATAAACAAACAAACAAAAACCAAACACCTCAAAAATCCCCAAACGAAACAAAAAAACAAACTCAAACCAAACACCTCCCCCCCCAAAAAAAAAAAAAAAACAACCAAAACCAAAAACCCACAAACACCCCCACACACACACAACTGAAAAAAAACCCAAGCATTTTGGCATTGCAAGCAGTTACAATGATGAGAGATGACTTAAGTGTATATGTGCTGTGGACATATGCAAGGAACAATGGTCATAAATATTGCATTCTTACAGACAGCCGGTGGCAGTTTGCATGTAGTGTCATAATTTGAAGGCTTGACAGTTTGTGAGTGTAGATAGAAGCTTCCATTTTATTATTTTAGCCTAAATATATATACTAAATTGTCTCTGAACACTAAATTTTCTGGTATATGCATATACTAACTGGGTTTTTGGATTCTCAAAGGAGCTCCTTTTTGAGAAAACTTAGTCTCTATAACCCCAAATACCCAGTGTACAGACTGGTGAGGTGGCAGGGTACAGCATGTTCAAAAACAGTAAGAACAACCTCTTACATAGCATGTTAGAGTGAAGTCATCTACAGCTGAATTAATCATTCTAGGTGGTCTTTAGAGATGATGGAAAGAAATAGGTGCTTTTAGGCTTCTTCTTATCCTAAAGTATATTTTTAAAGTAAGTTAATTGAATCTTAGCTCACAAGATATATTTCTATCCTCTTTTAAGTACAAAGAATATATAATATGACCACTGTGAAAGTGGAAATATACATTGTACGTGGTTGAAGCTATCCAAGATGAATCCTGTTACTCTTAACTTCTAATCTTTTCCCAAATCTTTTCTACATTTTATGCAGTGAATAGACAAACAGCATCTTGCTAGGCTGTGCCAGCAGATGATAGGATTTTTCACTTCACTTTCTGCCTCCATCTGCGTGCCTTTTTTGAAAGGCTAGGTTTAGAACCCAACTATTTCTATGAGCATAATTTATTATAAAATTAGTCTAATTTAGAATTTAGAAAACTTTAAACTAGCACAGTCTTAAGGAGGAAAAAAACCCCATAAAAATACTCTTCATTAATTTTGTAAAGAAGGAGAGATTGGGTGAACCAAATTGCAGTAAGCAGAGAATCCAGTTATAAATAGAGTATTAAAAATGTCCTGCTTAAAAAGGTGAAAACATTAACTGATGCCCATAAAACACTAGACATATAAAAGAAACTTTAAACAAATTATGAAAACAAAATTATGAAAAAAAGAAAGACTATAAAAACTTGGAATTGTCCTTCTAAATACTTTTTGTAATTATGCGATTATAGCAACATTAGCAGCAGTAAGTAGTGGAATTATAATATAAAAGCACAGTAATATGGAAAGCTACAGTACAATAATTTAGAACATGAGGATGGAATACTCTTTCATGTTCAACAGACACATGAATCACCTGAATTAGTACCCTATTTCTAACAGTGACCATAAATGGATGACAGGAAATAGGAAGAGTAGGGCAAATACCTCTCCTAAGAATACATCGCCTAGGAACATTCCAGACTTAATCTAATTTCATCTCGGGTGATTTCTGCAGATATACTACCTACTTAGTAGGTTAGTAAAAGTTTATTAGTTCAGAACCTGGTTTTTATTACCTCCATCTGACAGCCCATAGTTCTATGTTCTGTCTCTTGAGAAGGCTTCCGGCATCTCTGAGATAGCTGGGTTAGCAAAACTGTTACAGCACGAAGGAACATACATTTTAAAAATCTAACCATAATTATTTTGCAGCTGATGATCTGAAAAGGCTGCTCAGTATAACTGATGTGAGGCCAGAGAGCAGAATCATGAACAAGGTAGGGGCAAAAACATTTGATAATGTAGGTATTGGAGGAGGGGTTACATTCTCTGCAAATTCCTGTATGTCATACTCAGTGCCTCTCAATTTGCCTCAAGGACTGCGTATTTTGTATTCAGTAAGATGGCAGTTATGTAAGGAAAAGAGCATTTATAAACCAAAATTTTATACTACATTAACCGCATCTTGCAGGCAGAGAATAAATAAAGATATAACATATGATAGATTTCATCAATATCTCCATATGTATTTTAACAAATTAAATTTCCCTTACTTATGTGGCCTTCACATAAAACTACAGATATTTTGAGGTTCTGCAGCATTTTTAAACTAAAGCTTTACTTTGATAGATTGCTACCTAAGGGAATGTGGAAAGATAATTAGCCAGATAAACGTGTGATCTGAGAGAAAGAATGCAAGAGAGGAAAGCTGACAGTAAGTCTTAATTAAAAGCTAAAATCCGAGAAAGGATTTAGGTTCAAACTCTTTATGGCAACTGAGGCTCCCATTTAGTCAATGTTCTCTCTATGAAAATTAGATTTTTGCCTATTTTCAATGTCTTGGTTTCCACTAAAGGCACAGGCTACACTTTACAGAATGTAGTGGTCAGTGTTCAATTTATTCCTGGTATCATTTAAATACTGCTCTTTAAAGTGGAAATTGACCTTTGTTGATCACAACTGAAGGATTGCAACACACATTCTAGTGTGATGTATGATAAACAAGCTATACATGAAAGATCTTGGAAACACTGGAAGAAGGTACTGCATTGTGCTCCACATCCAGAAGTTACCACCTTACTCTTCTGAAATTCCCACAGCAGAGCAATGTGAACAGAGAGGTCTGGATTTGCTGACCACAAGATTAAAAGTACTATCTAGCCTTTGTCTATCTAGAGGATCTTGTAAATGAGATGTGAGGAAGAGTGAAATTAGTAAAGAATTGTTTGTGATTTTCATCTTGGAGAAGACAACTGTCTATGAGAAGTTAAATTTGGGATGAACATTAGGAAGCAAATAAGCTGGCTTTTAAAATGAAATCTACTGCATCAAGGAACTATTTTATTAAGCAACGTCTTTATTCTCTCCAGACAGCGAGGCAAGAATGTGTTAGAGATATCCTTTGTGAATCTAGTTGCACTATATATTCCATTATGATTCATTAATTCCCTGATCCTCTGGACTTTGGATTTTATAATAAAAATCACTGTTCCTTATCTAAGAGCTAATTTGGGAATGTTCAGTTGTGTTTTGATTTTGGTATAATTAATACACTTGAACTACAAATTTTATTTCGTGTACTGATCTTTATCCTTGTCTTGGGTTGAGCTGGCAAAATGTCAACTGCCTGATACAGAGTCAGTCTCCCTCCGCCCACTGAGAAAAGGGAGAAAGAAAAAAAAATGAAAAAACAACTGGAGACTCTAAGATTTAAACTTAAACTAATTATATATATTTATACAGAAAAGAGAATATTCAAAGAAAACTATAACACACACTTACACAAGTTAGATATAACAATAATTTTCTACCTCCCACCAAAAACAGATTCCATCACTCTAGATCTAATAAAGCATCCCAAAAGACACCCAGCAAGCCAAAAGAGAGAAAATAACAATAAAATGTTTCTACTTCCTTGAACTCAAACAAAATACGAGTAATGGCGGCAGCAGCCAAGGCCCAGCACAGCAAGACAGCAGCTGTGTGTCTTGCCTCCACTGCAGACATGATGGCAACTGAGAAACTCCTCCCACCTATCTCAGGTTTGCGTCATCTGGTATGAAATATTTCTTTGGTTACTTAAGTCAGGTGATACCTGTCTCTCCTAATCTATGTAGAGTCTCTGAGCCTGATAATTTGAGGCCTAGCTAAAACTACCACAACTCTATAATGTGTTCCTTAGAAATGTTAAAAAAAACCCCAAACAAACCAAAACCAAACCACACACAGAGAAGTGGGTATTTCTGAAATTATTACCGGTAATTTTATTGCTCACCTATATGTCACAGGTTATGAGTTTCATTTTTCTGCTGAAAGAATGAAGAATTTTTCACTGACGTATTTTTCAGCACTTATGAATTTTAAAGTGACAGTATAAACTTCATTGTTGTTCTAAAAAAAATGTGAATATTTGTAGTTGTTTTAAATTCTCTTTCATCCTTTCATCTTACTTAACAGTCCACAATAATAGTAAAATTATGAAATGAGAGAGAAGAAAAACACTCTTAAAATTAGAATTTGAAAGGCAGAAAAGGTAGTGGAAGGAAATAATAAAAGAAAGAAGATATATGTCAAAACATTAAATTGCAATGACAGGTTTCCTTTAAAAGTGAAAAAACTTGACCTATATGTCATGCATATAGTAAGATGATATTATATAAAATGTGTGAACAGTGGTTGAAAATCAGGTTTTCCTGATCACAGAAAGTATCTGGTCTTTAGAATATTTAATGAAATGAATACCTGTGAATAGAACTTCAATGTAAATAACTAATTTTCAATATATTCCAGGCTATAATACTGTTGGGGAATGGGGTGCGTTGCGAGAGGGTTTTTCATGCCCTCGCTGCCAGCCCCGACGGTACCCCAAGTTCGGCGACAGACACCAAGGTGTGTTCTCATAGAGATAGAGCCTTGACTCTGAGGTTAAAATCAGGAACGTTCAAATTTTATTGGGGGGTAAACAGGTTATATATCTTTTTGGGGGTGAGCATGTGGACATCAACAACTTCTCATAGGCTGGAAGGCTTTGTTCATGTGACAGAGGGCTGCTCTCATTGGTGGACAGCCAGTGTGCACGAGGCAGTCAGTACTCCCCTGGCGCCACCGAGACTGGCCCTTTCCCGGGCTCTGAGGTTGTTTACCTGCTCTGTGGCTGCCTCAAGGTCGCTGTGACCTTGGCTAGCCTGTCAGCTCCTGAATCGTGGGTGGTGCATAGAGGCTCAGGCCAAACCTCCTCTACATAATACTATCATAGTTAAGTAACTGCCTGCAACTCTGACAGTAGCTCTCCATCCCTCTCTTTACATGAGACTGGTGCTCAGGTCAGACTATATTAGCTTCTAAACACTGTATAACTTCAAGTGCCCTTCATTTCATCATTTGAGCATACAAGGCTGCTTGATACACATTCTAGAAACCTCTGATAAGCCACAGAGACCATTATATAAAGGCTAGGAAGGTTCATTGTGGAGTTCAAATGTAATTCTTAGGTAAACAAAACTTAGCAACATATTTTTGTGACGTTGTTCATTGGACATATTGGACATATTGAACTGTGTACATACTAAAATGAACAAAAGATGTCTGTGAGCAGATTGGACTTCTAGGGATTTTAGGTTTTTGTCCTCCCTCTGTCTCTTTCTTTGCACAAATACATGATGCAAAAGCTTGAGAAGAATGATTGTGAAATTCAAAAGATTTGAGCAGAACCTAGGAGGGCTGTTGGTATGCCTGTCTACAGTGAACAATTTATTGGACAGATAATGCATCCAAGCATGGTAAATTTGTGTACACATGATTTAATTTGCTTGAAAAACCCCCACAGTCTTGTCCAAATCAATTTAAATTGGTTATAATTCATAGTCTATACAAATGAAAATATATTTCTAATAAGATTCAAAGAAGAATTCTGCTGCAGATGAAATAAACAATTTTAATGCTTTTCTGAAAAAAGAGACTATGCTACTCTGTACATTACAGTTTTGTGGGATATTTTATATTATTCAAGTATCTTCCATTTATAATTTTTTATACAGTGGTAGAACTCAAACTAAGATAGTATAAAAGCAAAGTAATAGTGAAACCTAGCTATAGGTATTTGAATTATAAACATAAAAAAAGAGCAAGAAAAAAGCAGTATATTCTAACATTTGCACTCTGCATTGTCATAATCCACTTTTAACATGCAATATCTTTCTATTAAATTATTTTTCAATCATTAAAATCATGATTATTATAAGACATATCAAATCCTGAATTCAGTCATTTTACTTTTTAGAGTGCAGATGCTTATGCACTTCAAAGATTTGACTACAACATTAATTTCCTATTTAATAGATCTTATTAACAGTAAGAGGTTATTGATATGAAAAAAAAAGTGGGCAAAATGTTCTGGGAAAAAAATTTCTGAGGATTGGTATGGTATGTTTTAAATCAGACTATCATTTTTATTGGACAGCAGCACAACAGCAGTCCAAAACAAAGCAGACAACTGATCTCCAGTGATTGTGGGATAACAAATCTCATATGAAGAATGGAAAAAAATATTACCAGCAGTGGATATATGAAGACCAAGAAGGACTAGAGTCAAGAATGCCAGAAATAGATCATGGATGAAGGATGTTATAAATTTGAAAATTAATGGTTGCAGAATGTTTTACTGTTAATGGTGTGTCCCCCTGCCCTTACCCTCCCTCCCCCCCTCAGTATTTTTCAAGTTCAAAATGGCTACCCAGTTGTATTTTTCCCTTAGTATTTCCCTCCATGTTATCTTCTTCCCATAGACCCATAGGATTTTTCCCACGTCTGCTAGAACCCTGTTCCCTTATTGGTTGATTGATGGTTGTCCTCTTATTGGTTGTTCATGTCCCTGGTTCCTCGTTCCTTCCCTGTTTCTACCCAATCCCCTTCATGGTACCTCCCATTTTCTAAACCTTTCCCCAAACTACCCTATAAAAGTCTGTGAATAAATTGCTTCTTTGCTCACATTCTCATCATATGTGGAGTGTGTGCTTGGGAGACATTCCCTTCAGTCAGCAACTGTCAAGCAATGATTTATAACACTAGTTATCTATCAAGACTTCAACGGACAGACTCCTCTTATGATTTCACTGTTGAGATTCTGTACTCCATCTTCTTTGAAGTTAGATTATTTCACTATATGGATATGCCTGGTCCTCACCAAAACTTTGGGCTGTCATTTGTCAAAGCTTTCCAGGACTGGCAAAGTAAGACCTAGGTTATAGAAAAAATTTTGTCTCAGTATAAGTTCCTGTAGACTGCTACTGCATGCTCCAAAAATGCTTGTTATAAATATGAATATTATTCCCACTTTTGTTCTATAAAAATCCATAACTTTCCTCTAACTCTCTTAGGAATTTCCAGGACACTGAGCAGAAGGAATGACACAACAGAATCTGACACAAAAATACAGGGTAAAAAAACCCTATGGCCTCTATTGCAAACTGGAACCTTTCATAAAAACAAAATAAAAAGGAAAAAAAAAGGTCAGCATGCCTCAAGTGCCTTCCAGCTCTGATGTTATTGCTTGCAGACTGATGCTAGTAGTCAGTAACATTGAAGACACTTGAGAAGACTTATAGCACATACNCCTGCCACTAAGTGTTTTGATATCTGTTTGTTGTAGTCTAACACATTGTCCCTTTAGTCCAAAACTGTGGCAGGGACACAGGATTTCATGGTGTCTTTTATATCCCTGTTCAGTCATCTGTTTTACATGCTGAATTGTCCTAGTCCACTGCTGTTACACATATGAAACTTTTATCATTCTTCAACTGCTCTTTATGGCCTTCTTTATATCTCATTCCTCCCTACTCTATTTTGAAAAACACTCATAAGTGCATCATAAAGGTACACAATAGTTTGCTTTTCATTCTTTTACTAATAATTATACACTTTTGCTATTTCTTTTAGATGAGTGATTCACAAAATTACCTTTCACAGCCATACAATCAGCTTACTTCCAACAAGCTCAGAGCTTAACAATTATAGTAAGATTGAATTTTGGAAGATGTTTCCTTTACATATATTTATGCATCTATTTATTTGTGTTTTGTTTATTTATGTATGGTTAATGCCAGTTTTTGTTTGTTGGTTGAGTTGGTTTGGTTTGCTTAGAAGTTAGTTTTCTCACTTAAAGCTAAGTGGTCAGTCATACACAATCTGTAATCTGCATATAGCCTGTAATCTTGTACTGTTAGTATAGAGCTCTTGAAGTTTTCCAATAATTACTGAAAATTATTAAGCATACATAATAGGTAAATCAAACACGATTTTCAAAACTTCTAATCTTAATCATGTGCATTGTATCTCATTCCTAGTTTTCTTACTCATAACTG
>VWZD01007424.1:44186-59658 GCA_013396695.1 Sakesphorus luctuosus | reverse complement strand
TTTTTTTTTTTTTTTTTTGGTAATCAAAACAACAGCATAATGATTTTAGTTCATTTTACATAAGAAAAAAGTTTATATAAGTTATTCATACATAACAAGGTCTAAATTCAAGAGGGTTTTTTTTCAGCTGTATCTTTTGATGAAGTTGTGTGAACCCATGTTTATTTTCCATGTACTGAGTTTACAAAACAAGTATTTTAGCTCTGTTCTAGCAATCAACTTTATGAAATTTTATAAGCACATACATATATATGTATATACATATATTCATATGTTTGACTGTTTTGAGGAACAGAATCTGTTACTTCTTCTTGGGTTGCCATGCCTATCTGCATTTGAACCAGAGCAAATTTATTGTCAGTTCTGGAGGGCATGTTCACTTTTGACTCAGTTCTGCAGAGATCTCTGTGAAGTACTGAGAATCTATAATGTTCTCTGCCTTCCCTGGCTTTCTCTAAGAGCTAGTATTCACTCCCATGCTCAAGGACATTTAGAGGACTATGTAAAATCGAAATAGATGACTGAGTTATGTTATCTTCATTAGCCTCAGCTGTAAAGCAAAGCATTTAGGTAATTATGTCAAAAACCCCCACGCCTCTGTCATCTGTGCACATGCAAAGCAAGAGAGAATTTTTACTATCACCTGTTTTTCAGGGATTGAAGTTCTTTGTAATTACAAACTCCATATTAATCTATATTAATATATTCATACTGGATTCCTGTGGTTAGTGTAGATATATATATATATATATATGTATGTATGTATATATAGCAAATACGGAAACACATCCCATGTATAAAAATAGACAGTGAGATGAAAAGTGCAGAAGCTGCAGTTCTGCACAAATGTCTCTGATCACTTAATGACTCATAATGGCTCACTGACAATCTGAGGCGTAAAGTAATGAAGTGCAGCTTGTTGACAGCCACCCACATGTGACAGTCTGTACAGTAATCAAATGATACAGGAACGATATTATGTTACAAGATTTTAAAAACTTTTGACTGAGTCAGAGTGAGGTTTTGACATATGACAGAAAATCAAACATGAAGGGGCCGCTTCCATTATGAGCTCCATCTTAATTAACAACTGAAAATGAACATACAGTTTCTTCTGGAAATGAACTTGTGGTTTGGTGCCTACTGGGCAATTGACTGCTTCAGAAGACTTGCATGTTATCTGTTAAAGCTCAGCACATATTTCCATCTCCAGTTTCATGCAAATCCCATACAGAAAATTTCCATACAGTGAGCAACCTCAGAGACCTGAGGGAATGGAAACTGCTTTATGAAAGAACAATTCCATGCCTTCTGCATGTTCTCTGGTTTTGCCTATAAATAAGATGCTGAATTTGCAGTCCTGTCTAACTTTGGGCAAGTGATGAAAGAAGAAAATTGTGCTCTCATGACACACAGTACAATACAATGTTTTCCTTTCTTATCTCAGTAATAGCACTGTTGACTCAAAGAGCATCATTCTTCAAATGTGTATTTTTAGGGGACTATTTCTGAATATTCTTGTAAATAAAGTGCAAGAAGTATAATTTTTTGGAAGCAATTACAGTTCAAGCACCCTTATATACAAAGTTGTTTATGTAGAAAACATCAACTCAGCATTTAGGATTTTTAAGTAACTCTCTCCTCCTTCAGTTTCCTCAGTATTTACTTAGCACTCATATGCAACTCTTGGTACACAAAAAATATATAGACAGAAATGGAAAGGGAAAGAAAGAAAAACATACTTTCAGAAGCATTCTTTCTTGGATCTTCTACTACATCTCAGTATTCTTCCAGTATCCCTGACTGGTAGCCTCATGTTGATATGGATGTCTCATACCTCTTTCTATGCACTTAACTTTCCCTCTTGTATCTGGACATCCAGATGCAACAGTCAAATACACATGTTTTGAGGGCTTTTTGGAACTGAAGTTTTCTCCTAAAATGTTCCTAGCATTTTTCAGAAAACACTTTTCTCATAGAAAAATGAGAACTTAAAATTGTATATAGAATAACTGTACTTATATGACATCCACATAAGGATTAATACATAATAAAAGCGGGTGATTTTGTAAGAAATTTATCGTTCTTGCAGGCACTGGGAAAGGTTACTTTTTACAATAGAAGTATACCACTACTCAGAGCAAGGAATATCATTTGTTAGCAGAATGTTCTGTTTGTCCTGTACCTGACTGAATAACAAAGCAGAGAGTATAATGCTGAACTATTTTAGAGTATTAAAATATCCTATCTACTGAACAAAAAATTGATTGGCTGTCTAGTGAATTGGCCTGGGAAGAAGTACATAATGATTGTTAGAGATTAAAAATCACCTGTGCAGACTCTGTTCAAGTGTTCTCCTAATCATTTAAATATGAAGTATGAAGTAGAATAAATCAGAAGGCAGTTCCCATTGACATGGATTTGAATAGGAAATTTTTGCAAGCAGCTAAAATTTCATCCATAACTAAGAGTGCTATTTGATAGGCACAAAATTAAGTCAGAAGAAACTGCACATAGACTCAAAGTTATATATTACAATCCTGTAATAAGAAAATTAAAGGAATTTTTCCTTTTTTTTTTTTTAATAGGAAACTTTTGGCATTGGACAATATTGTATTAATAGCAATTCTAATTCTCTCTCTTTAAGATATGTTCCTACTGTACTGTGACTTGAAGAAATTGCAGACAATATTTTGTGATTTGTATGGAATGGAACAACACATGTTCATTTGCACATGCACTCAGAGTAGTGTATCTACCCACTAAAAATATTATTATGATTGCAGAACACTCACAGTATAATTTTTTATCTCCTCTGCATGCAATATTTTCATTTATGGATTGATAGTACTTGTTTGTTTATTTCATAGAATGTAATTAAATTAGGAAAAAAAAAGAACCAACTAAACAAAAACAACAAATCAAACCATACTGAGGTTTTTTCATAAAAAGTACTGGGTTATCTGAAGAAGGCAGTGATGTGCTATTGCTTTTCTGCGATGGTATGATAATTTTATAGGGGCGGTCCTGTGGTGTAATGGCTGGCACTCTGGACTCTGAATCCCAAGGTCGGGAATTCAAGTCGCAGTAGGGACCGTCCCCTGGCAGTTAAATGCCTCCCTGACAACCAATCCCGTCAGATCTTGGATGCTCAGCAGGGTCAGCCCTGGTTATTATGTGGTGCTGTAGACAGTTCCAAGGACTTCACTGTCACTGTCCAAGCTCGCTCAGCTGTGGCAAATGGACCCTTAGGACTTAAACAGTGGGGCCAGTTCTGCGCACGCTGTGCCTCACCTAAAACATCCACTGCGCAGACTGGAAGGGCACACCCACGCGGGGAGATCCCGTCCCAAATCTTCATTCATGAAGTTTGGCCATACATACATACATACATATCCATGTACCCTTCTAGTTTGCCCAGGACTGCGGACAAATTAGTTTCCCGACCCGCCTAACACAAGTCTGCATCTTTCATCGGAGAAAGCTCTAGCAATTGCCATACCACTTTCACAGCATGAGCAATTACTTTCTGATTGACGTATCAAGTGACTGCCATATCAAGCAATTGCCATACTGATGTTTTTGCTACGTCATAAATACCCTGATAACTCTGGAATGACAGTGCTCGTTTGAAACATTTCAACATGTCTCTCTGCTCTACATTGCTTTATCTTAACATGGTTTTCCTGCTCCATTTTTGTAGCAGAGGGATAGACACAAACTGTAAACTTCCAATAAGTATATTCATCCAGAGGCATGAGGGAGATAACATATTGATGGGTCATTACCTTTGTCATCTTTCAGTTACCCATGTAAACACAGCCATCAAATGCAGATAGTTCTTTTAAATTCTCTTAGCTAAATTCAAACAGACTTTCACAGGCGAATGAATGTCCCTGCTAAATTTCAGCTTTCTAGCAGTTATCCCACAGCTCAGATACTTCAACATTTAAAAAGTAGAATGCAGACGTTATGTTAAACTTCCAGTAATGCTTTTATTTACCTTTTGCAGATTCAAAAATTATTGAACCGTTTTTATTCAATAATTTAAAGAACATCAATTGTGCCTGCTTAGATAACAAATTCAACACAAGTCACTCTGAAAAAGACTTCCACCCAAAAAAGACTTCCATCTTCTCAGGTAGTATAATAACCATTTAGACACAAAACTATTTGCACTAATAAATGTGGGTGGAATTCTAGACTGTAAGTACAAAAGCATTTTTATTAATATTTCTGACTAGTGCAAGTAGGAGCTGTCTGCTTGTGTAGCACAGAGCAGCCAGGCTGCTTTTATCAGCTGTGAGGAGCAGCTAATTACCTATATCAGCACCACAGCTGTATCTTCTTACTAAGGATGAGAAATGATGTACTTCCCTTTATATAGGAGTTTGTTCAGTACTATGTCAAGCACAATTACATTCCTCTATGATTACTAGAATGCCTGAGGGGGAAGCCAAACCCAAACCCACTCCACAAAAAAACCCCGACAGCACAGAGAACAATTATTTCTTTGAAATTACCTGAGTAAGTATGAATCATTGCTGTATGGGGCGGGGGGTGGGGGTGGGAATCCAAGAGCACACAGTCAGTAGCAAGCCATGCAGGTATTTTTCACTTCCAGAAATTGCAATAATCTCTAATTAATAATGTGGGGTCTTTTGAGGAAAATAATCTTAAATATAAAATGTCTTGTATGGATTTATGTAAGACCTTTGCCAAAATCAACTTAGATATTTTTTTTAGTTTTCCACTCTTAAGTGCTACATTGGGATTCCACTACCTTTACTCTTCTTATCATGTACTGCACTCATTAAAATCAAGATTAAAGTCAGAAATGTCCAGTGAACAAGATGTCTTCACCTTTCAAAATATTTAACCTTTAAAGTTTTATTGTAATTGAAAGTTTCTCTTTAAAATAAGAAAGTGAAATTTTGTTTTAGCAGTTCCAAATCATGTTTTGGTGTTTTCCAGGTCTTTACTCACATGTGCTCTGAGGGCTACCTGAAACACATGTGCACTAATAGCAATGAAGAACTTGATACAGCATAAGCAGGAAACTCCCTAGACATATTGCCTGGTCTGTGACATGAAGTACTAAAGAATAATTTGCATTGACCTTGCTGGCACTATTTGAGAGTTATGCTACAACCACATTAAATTTTAAAATACTATGCAAAGCAACCACAGACTAGACAATTAAGCAAAGATAAATGGTGATTGCAGGCTATCACTGGAAGACAGAATCATAGTCATTTTGCTTTATTAATTTGTTCAAAGTTAAATAAGATTAATACTGGATATTTAGCATAGATCAGAGAACGATCCTGGTTTATTCCATTTAGTTTCTTTCCTGAATAGTAAGCACAACAAGAGAGGTATTTGTTTGCAAAAGCATTAAAGTTATACTGAAGATATTTGCTCTGAATATTGACAGCAAAAGAAGAATGTCAAGTTCATGTACAAATTGATGTTATTTTATTCAGTGGTAACTGGGGATAATATACTAGGTACCTCCCATCTTTTCCTAAAAACTATATTGTGCTTCATATTTTATTTAGTTTGTGACAATCAAATAGAGTCTAAAGAACTGTTCAGTTAATTCTGAAATAAATACTTGGATTTGGTCTGCTGGGTAATTCTCTAACCTCCGATGACTACATACACCCACTGACTAATTCTCTATTATCTCCAATGGAGATTCAACAACTGGCTCAGCAACACACCTAGATTGCAGACATGTAAGCATGTGTTTGGAGCTGCCTCCCATTTCTGAATTGTACTTCCAAAAATCTTAATGTGCAGCTGGCTTTGCAACTCTACTCCAAAAGTAATGATATTTTCTATGATTTAACTTTATGCTTGTATAGCTGGTTTCTTAATCTTTATAGAGGGGAATAATGCTAAAGCTTCAGTATCCAACTGATATTGAAGCTGATGGATAACACACAAAATTAAAATTATTGACATTCATAAGACTTCAGCATCAGGCTTTAATTGCAAATTTTGATAAATATTAGTTGTGACAAAAGTTTCTCATTATCCTAAATACTTCCCTTCAGATATTTTAGTTTGCCTTTAGAAAGTTCATTGATCTTTCTTCTTGGACTGCAATAGACTCTGATCTTTAATTTATTCTAACATTTTCCCATGTAAACCTAAAGATATCACAATACTGGAAACTCATTAAAACAGGATGAAGACAAAAAAAATTAGTAAAATGATGAAAATAAAAACTTTTCCCATTGTAATGCTTAGAATTCTTGCATACCATTAAGTTCATATTTATGAAAAGGGTAAAAAAATAGCTGGTTAAAGTAGACTATCTTCAGTTTTTTGATGCTAAACATAAGGAAAAGTACAAACAGACATTAAAAGTACTGTAAACAATTAATTCTTTAAAAAGTAAGATGATTTTGGTACATCTATTTATGTAGTGGAAAGCACCATCAATGACATCATAAGGATGTCTCAAAAGAGATAACTATCACCTTCCTCCAGTCTTCTGTATATGGGGCTACTAACAAAACTAATTACTTGATTGTATTGTTCATATGATGATATTTAACCATTATTTAAACCTGCAAACAAGTCTTCATGATATGAACAGCTTTGTTTGTTGTGAACAATTGGTTTAGCTTTTGTTCATGATTTCTTTTCACCTGTTTACCTTTCTAAAAGGTCTTTGAAATTGCCTTGTGGAAGAAACATATTAAATATTATTAATTTCATTGCACATGGTACTCCTGCTTGAACAGCAATTTTGCTCCTCCTCTGAAATTGGTGGAGTTGTATTAAAGTGGGAAGACGTGCTGATTTGATGGACGATTGCAGTTAGCTTAATCTTCTCCTTATGCAGTCAAGTTGGTAATTATTTAACTTTTCTAATGAGAAGGTACAGTAGCATCAGGCTGAGTGTTTTTTTTTTTTCTTCACTGGGTAACAGTTTCTTCTTCACTTTCTTTTGAAGAAGAAAGTAAGACAGGCCTGTGTAAATCCCAGTGAATACATGTTAATTTTGAAGAATCTGACACCTAGGTTAGAAACAAAAGTTATGGTAGTCTATTGTTGATTGTTTTATGATGAACTTAGACTACCTATCAGAAAAAAACCCCAAACAAACAAAAAAAATCCCACCACGGTCAAAACCCCCACTACTCTTGCTATATATATTTATTTTGTATAAATTATTATTATCATTATTGCATGAGAATTGTTACTGTCATTACTGTCATTATTGTCATCTGTGATACCCCTCCCCCCCAAAAAAATCTATAGAATACACACACACACAATGTGAATGCAGATATACCAGATCTACTTCATCTATGCTACAGAACAGATCTCCAGTGAGAAGCCTCTTGCTCCTATACTTAGTGCTACAGAATTTCTCTTGCCTATATTTTTCCAGGGAAACACTCAACAGTAGAGCTATCACACCTGCAGTGCCTAGAACTTGGTTTTAGGTCCACTTTTGCCTCTGATGCCTAAAAGTGTGATTTAATGTAATTTTAGAAAGTTTTAGAATCATATGGACTCTGTTGGTTACCCTGATTTTAAGTCTGAATATTAGAGTGTCTTTCCCACAAGCTGTAGGCCTTATCAAGGCTGAGCTATTTTCCAGCAGACACCTGCAAGATAACAGAAGACAAACAAGAAGGCCCGAGAAGGCCCATCTGCCCCCCCGTGACGAAGGGGCAGATTGGCAGGACTTTTGGGTGGGCATTAGGGAGAAATGAGAACTTACGATTGGATGTCCATGAGGGGTATAAAACCCCCGAGACTTTCTGACCTAGGGGTCAGACCCTCTGTAACACCTTCGGGGTTTGGTTGTCAGACCCCCTTGGGTTTGATCGTGGAAGCTTCTTCTAATAAAACCCTATATGTTTCTCCATTAACTTGTCTGCAGTGTGTCTCTGTTCACAGGGGTACGCAATCAAAAGGCATCACCTCCATGTCGTGTCTTTTCAGCCTTAGGGCCTAATTACTGTTTTTCTACATGTGCGTAATGGGATTTTGTCCAAATAAAAAGTTTCTCAAACCTTGTGAGGAATGTACTTTAGTTAAGTGAAATAGTGTTTCTACAGTATTAAATTCAAGGTGTATATATATAGTGTGACCCATGCTATGACATGAAAGCATTATGAGGATATTACAGGTGCAATATTTGCCAAGTGTGGCATCATTTGCAGCAAGTGTAGTCTTTGAGCCTTTTGTTTTAGGAATAGCCTCTGATATACAACAGAATTTCACCCAAGTTTGTCTTAGAGAGGACTAGAAATTACACTGAGAAGACAGCTTGTGAGTAATTTTAAAATTAAGCAGTGTGGATAATCAAGAGACAAAGACTCAGGGGATCTAATTTTCTTCAGTCTATACTGCAGTGTTGTCTTTCTTTAAGCTGAAAGTTTTGTACCACAGCTCTTATCAGGACTAATAGTTGGATAGAGCTGGAGTAATAGAGTTTAGGAAAAATAGAACCAAAGTGGAAAAAAATTATATATTTCAGTTTTATATACATTTCAAGCTTTCAAGTAAAGAAGATAATATTAAACTGGCTGCTACTAAATACTGGGTTTAGATTTAAAAAAAAAAGACACCCAAACCCCAAAAACCCCCAGCATCTCCCCTCCTCAATTCCCCTGAAAACCCTCACAAACAAATAAACAAAACCAAAAAAAAACCAAATAGCTTGATAGAATAATAAGTATTGTATTATAATGATTACGTGTTGCTGTTCTAGTAACCTGCTTCAGGCAACGGTCCTTGTTTTCCTATTAGTAGACTCACAGAAACCCAAGCATTTATGTCTAGCATTTTGTATTGTCCACATGGTACACTGCTTAGGGTATAATCTGTCTCAATACCACTAAGTTCTTTGTACCTATTTGTCCACAGATCTGTCAGCTGGCACTGCATGTATCATCCTTGTTTGGTCATGTATGACCATGGAAGATGTCACCAACTTGGGAAGGGAGAACTAATTTTTCTGTAATGATTAAGGAGACAAAGAAATTTGCTGATGGGAAGCTGTCCTGCAATGTACTTTTACATGGATAGGAAGAATCATATAGTTTTCACTTCATTCCTTCTCCCTAGGCTCAGTTTGGGGTAGTTCAAAACATTTCACAGGGTCTCTCAGCCCTCTGGAGCTTTCTTTGAGATGCAACACTTTGCCATACTAAAAGTATTGGTCTTTAAAAGCTATATTCTTGATAATGTGGCCAACATAATTTTATTATTTTGGTTGTATCACATACATTAATGTTTATATTTCTAAGGCAAGATACCAAAGGGTCAGTGAACAAGCATGTCCTGGAAGAGGATGATTTAGCATGATCAATGTACACTGTTTGTTGGAAAGGTCTCTGTAGGTAGCTACTTGTGAACCATAATTAACCAAGCTTTCTGGGGAGAGGCCTAGCTGTCTCTCATCTTAAATGAACTGTTTTCCAGAAGGGATCTGAGCAATGCTCTGAGATTGTGGAATAAATGAACTGAAGACCGTATGCTCCTGTACACTGAAGCAAAACTGGGACTATTTCCAAATGACACATTGCCTACATAACTGATGAATTTTCATAACTCAAGGTTTTTAAATACTTCCACTGTAAATACCTGTCAAGAATGGTTTTATTAGAGTTGATCAGTTGATCCTGACATAAAATGTCTGACCTTCTGTAATCCTATCCTGCCCTGTTTTTATGATCCTATGATTAAATGTATGAAGAACCGCAGGAGAAAGAAGCTTAAATTTGGATGGTAGTAGGTTTTTATAGCGAAATAGCTTGGAAAATAAGGTAGCAGACCCATTTCAAAACTCAACCAACATGCCAGTAGAGGCAGCCTTGTGCAAAATCAAACTTCGGGTGCATGAGTTAATGTTTCTGAAAAAAATGAGGTTTGTTGAGTTCTTCAGCATTTGCAGGAGGCAGAACATCGACACTACTTTGGACATTGACTCTAAAATTATTTAATTTGCACTTCAAATGTAAAAGCTTGTTAACAAGGTGGTCCCAGCTGTAAAGCAATTGAAGGTTTATGGGGAATATCCTGAGGCAGAACTTTAGGTACTCTAGACTAATTTGTTTTAACGATTACGACATGTGTTAATCACGCTGAAAATATACTCTAACTCCATGAAACGTTTCTCTTTTACCAGAGGAACATTTCTATAAAGGCTTTTTGAGCTAATATAGTGGACTAACAATTAAATAGACTTAAGTTACTAAATTAGTCTGTTACAAATTTGTTTCATCTTGAAATATGAAGCTGTAATATAGAACTTTAAAGTCACAAGTCCTTTGAGGTTTAAGTTTGATCATGGTTAGCAGCTAATTTACCTTGATTCAAATATTTTCCATTACATCTAGTGCTATGAGTTAGCAATATCTAACATTTATAAATCTGAAAATCAACATAAGCTGCAGATAATGTATTTGAATTTACAATATGTGAACATATGAAATAAAAGCTGAAATATGTTCATGATAAGAAAGGCTGTAAAACTACAGTGAAAATTATCAGATAGGTTGACGTGAAGCAGCTTCTTTTCTTCTAAACTGAAGAAATATGAAAGCATAATCAGAAACTGACTATGTTTGTGGCATATGGCTATTAGTTGAAAAATCTCAACTTAAACACTTACATGGCTTCAACACCTGTGGTTTTCTGTTTGAGACAAGTGACATGACTGTTTGAGGAATTTAAAACACTAGATTGTTAGAAGACTTCTGTCATTGTAGGGTTGGTGTTTCTTCAAAATGCTTCTCTTTTATTTTAAGAACACCTTCATGAAGTGTTCAGCTGTGTTATCAGTTTTAATGCAGCTACTAAATAATTTTGCTCAGCAGTAGTGGTTTGGTAAAGAGTATATTTTCAAAGACAGAGTGAATAAATTTGCAAACATCCTTGCCAAAAGGATGATTTTCCAGCAGATCGTGCAAGGGCTAGTGTTCAGGCATACCACAATATGAACTTGCTCCCACTTCAGAAGCCCATCTCCAGTGCTGCATATTGTTTACCTTCTCTTAATTTGAGGGACCTTGAAACATTAGTTACCAAAGTTCTGTCAGCCATTTCATGCTTCAATTATTATTTATTTTCAACTGTTGTTTCTTTCAACAAAGCTGCTACAACACCCCCCCAGGCTAAATAGTCTTACAACGATAACTGTGATGACTGACATAGTCAGAATAAATGGCAGCTTTTGAATTTCAATATAATTTTATATGCATCTTCATTGTCAAGGAGAAACTACCAATGAAGCAACAGTTCCACAGAACTGTCAGGTGTTCAAGGGAGTAAGAACTTCCTTGGCCTAAATTTATTTAAGCAGATATACTTATTCCTAAATTATGCAATGTCTCTGTTGAGATTACAACAAATCCAGTACAAAATTTAATACAGAATGCAATGAACTAGACAGGAAAGGTTCGTTTAGGGCCTTGTTGTCATAAAATGAGTGCTGTAAGTGCAAAAAATAACCAGCAAAGGTATCATTGAAAGCAGGTTTATTATAAAGACAACAGCACAACAGAGTTTGTGGCAAGGTTTACTCTACTACTTACTCAATAGTTAAAATACACTGAGAAAAAGCACACAAATCTAAGATAAGTATCAGTTTGGACTGAAATAAATGCAAGACTGTGTATGTGAAGGCAGTGGTTGTGGCAAAGGGTGAGAGGGCTGGTAAGGGAGACAAAAAGACAGAAGACATAAGGACAAAAAGCAATGCAGCCCAAAGGCCTAACGACACCTAACTTATAGCTTAACACTTGAGAGCATTAACTTAACCCTCAACTTACGACTTAATCTAACAGCACATAACTTATAACTTAATCTATTAACTCAAGAATTTAACTTGGATTTATGTATGATTTACTATACTATGACGGTAACTTATAAATCTAAATTACTTAAGAATTTAAGAAATAGTATTCCCAGCACATTTGATATATCCAAATAGACATAAAGAATCTATACAAGGTACCTGTGAAAAATTTCACCCTACTGTGAAATACTCATTTGGAATGTTTTTGCGTTCTTCTCAACAGGTTAAGGATTGAGTCTGAAGGAGTGACTAGGAGGGAAAGTGCATAAATTATTTCTAAGAAGCAGAATTATTTCGATTGTTTTTCCAGTAAGGCTGAAAAAAGGGAAGCATTGAGTTTTTGTTTGTGTATTAAATTTGTTACCATTAAAAATTCTGATTTGTATTTCTAAATTTAAAAAAGACCAGTTACACCATTTTCATAGGATTCTTTTCTAGCAAAGGTGAAAAATAAATGCCTTCAATTTTCATCATAATCACTGAGATCAAAAAGAAATGTTTCTTCAATATCCAGGATCAAAGAATTCACTTAATCTGATGTGCTGGTTTAGAGGTAAACCAGCAGGAGAAATGAACTCAACACAAGAGAGATTATGAGTCAGAGCCACAATTTAATAATAATAATACAGTAAATACCCTGACGAAAAGGAGAATTGCTGTCAACTCCCAAAACCCAGCAGTGTAACCCAGTGCCCTGGGGTACAAACCCAAAGGGGTTTGTTAGCCCTTGTGTGAGACCTGTGTGGTTCCCCCAAGTCCAGAACAAAAAGAAGTGAAAAAACCTGTTGGTACAGGTGATGGCTGTGGTCTGGTCCGGAGTGGTGGTCTCCTCCTGTCAAGGTCCTGCTGCTCCTCTGGGTCCAACAAAAGGGTTCCCCAGGTCTTCCTACCTACCCCTTTTTGTACCTTCAGGGAGCATCCAGTCCCTCCCCCGGGGCGGGGACTCACACAATGGGTGATTAACTCTGTGAGTCATGGGCTATTTTTGGACTGTTGATGGCCCATTAGCACCTACGCCCCCTCAGGCTGGGAGTGGAGGTGCTAACGACTCCCTGGGAAGCTGCTGCAAATGGGCCATTGACCTTGGGAATGAATAGATGGGGTAGAATACATAGCTTTGGCCACCCCCACACAGTGACAACTGGTCTCACCTGCTGAACTAGGACATCTGAGATTCAGAATAAAAAAAGTACATTTATGACAAGTGCATTAGTCATAGCGGGCACATAATGAACAGAAGAGTCAGATGTAATTGCCATTTGAAACAGTGCAGGTAATTTTGAGATCTACAGTTTATTTGAAGATTTTGTACTTTTTATAGTAAGAAGAATAAATAGAGTTTAATATACTCTAAGCAAAATAATACATTTCCTTATGACATATAAAGAAGCTGATTATAATATTAGGATATATTTAATGATTGCAAGGACACATGACTTTTATTCTCTTTTAAATTACATTTTTATTATTAACATTAAAATACATAGAAAAATAAATACATATTACTCTTATACAAATAAAATAATACAGACATAGTTACTCTAGAGCAGGTAGCATATTCCTTTTTATTTCTTTGCTACACAGAATGAATTATTGGGCATTAGATGAAGACAACCTCAGACTCCAATGTCTTTATTGTAATCCTTAAGAATCAGTTCAGTTTCTATTTAAAGCCAACCCAGCTTTCAACTAGAAATTTGCAAATCTAGGGAATCCAAAATAGTTATGAGTGTTGACAGGGCCAAACTCAGCATTTATTTAGCAAGAAAGTCAAATAAAGGTAGCAGGTAAGTCAAATAAAGTACAAGGTGACAGAAGGCAAGTCAAATAAAGGTATTTGGGCTTTTTTTTCTTCCTTTCATTTTCCTGGTACACTTTGCTTCTTCCTTTAAAAACCAAACCAAACCGACCAAACAAAAAAAATATTTTCACTTCACAGAAGAAGTATCATTTTGAGTTCAACATTGATAGACATATAAAATTCTGAGAAAATTTAGTTAAAATGAACATGTTTTACTTACTATCATAGAGAAAACAATAATTCAGCTGTGGTGTAGTTCTTTTTCACAAAGCTAGTCACTGTATCAAAAAGTGACTTTAAACCTGAAGTTTGACAGTCAACTGAAAATGTAGTCTCTTTGTCGAAACAATGTGAGAGCAAAAAATTCGTCACTCTGTAGTGGCACAACATTTCTTCTTAGAATTCCCAAAATATGGGGGAATAAAATTTATTTTATCAGTTTTCAGTAACTTGACATTCAGGAAGTTTTATGTGCATGTTTTACAGATGTACATGAGATTTCTATGAGATGGTAGAAGATGGCTATTGTACAGTATGGCACTGTTGACACATAGGCAATTCTAGTCATGAAAATTCTGTTTTGGCTTGATAGCAGTTCCAGCCCTAGAGCTTATTAGTTGATTGGGCCTCCTCACTCTACCAAGTACCATAATAGTTATTCTATTGTACTGGGGTTATAGCATTGGTGGTGGTATGTGTAACATCAGTTTAGTTTATGTTTAGCTAAAGAGAAAAATATTTCAGATGCTACTGATATCACCCTGGATAAAACTAAAATTGGGTAGGATCTTACAGTCAGACTTGTAAGAGCTACTCTTGGTCAATAGCAAATACTGTTACAAACCAAATTTTGCCAAAATTTCTTGTAACAATAACCATACCAATTACTCTAGGTCATATTCAGTCATCCTTTTCTGTTTTCTTACAGCTTTTCTTTCATAGCTTTTAATCTTAAACTGTGTATTCTACCTCACAGTTTGAACAACCAATTTACAACTAATTTTTGTTGACCTATTTATAAAAAATAGAGGCCAAATATAATGGAAATAAACAGTCCTGCAGCTAGTGAACAAGTTGCACTTCTAAAAGTCTTTCTGCAGGATAAATCTCCACAGCTTGAAAAAATAAATTGTCTACAAAATACTTTAGTCTGTCTTTGAAGAGGAGAAGAGTAAAAAAAAAAATCAAGGAGAAAATTTATTAAAAAAAGAATCTTTCATCACTGAAGGTACCTAATAAACTTCCAGGGAAACTTGAAGGGAAACAAGTCAAACCAAAACAAACCAGAACAAAAGAGCTCCACAGTGACAGAGAGAAAAATTCAGACATACTTTTGTGGTTTGCAAATATATCTGTGAAAACAGGTCACATGGTATCAAGATGGAAACAGATCCTGATGGCTTCAAATGTGGTACTTTTTGTTTTGTTTTGTTTTCAATCCAGGTTTATAAAAAGCAGCATATTCACCTCCAGGAATGTCAAAAAACCCAACAAAAGAAACAAACAAAAAAACCCTCCCACAACAAAGAAACAAAAACCCCCCAAAACTATGAAAGAATTTAAAGGAGGTAATAAAGACAGACAAAACAGTCACATCTAACAGACCTTCTTGTACTGGAGCTAGTTTAAACCCATGTTTTCATTTTATGATAGTGTCAAATTTTGAAAATGACTGGTTAAACAAGATTTTCTTCTGGATTTGATGTTGCCTTTTTTTTTCTAGGAAATACCAGGCCATTATTCACTTTTAAGAAACTTTCCAAAGAAACATGTCAAATTTTGAAAATTCTAATTCTGTTATTGTTCTGTTGTTTTGTTGCCAGAGTACAAACATTGAA
>VWZD01007424.1:1811-44178 GCA_013396695.1 Sakesphorus luctuosus | reverse complement strand
AAATAAAATAAAAAAAAAAAAAAAAAAAAGAGACAAACAATAACCAGAAACAAAAATAGCCTTAGAGGTGGAATGAAGACTCTGAGGAACTAGAATAACTAGTGCATGTTAAGAATTGTATGCCCAGGAAAGGGGTCATAGCTATGAATGTCTTCATTATCCTGTGTCTTTTGAAAACTTACTTAACTCTTAAGTTAATTTTTATTTTTCTTTCTTTTAAGAGATAATGCTTTATTCAGTTTTAATTTATGCTCTGACAAATGAAGGCATATAGACTGAATTCTAAAATCTTTACTTCAGGATAATTCAGAGCACATGATTTGGCAAAGTCGATTTGAAATTATATCATAAAAAAAATGAGCAACCAGCATCCCCTTACAACTACATGGAACACTTCTCCGCTTTGTGGAAAATAAGGATATACAATATTTCTCTAGCCATAATCAAGCCCTAAATGTCAGGTATAAAAGGAAAAATAAAAAAAAACAATCATCAAACAACAAATATAAACATAATTTTAGCTCTAAGTGATTACTCCAAATATGTTTCATAACTGCAATTATAATACCAATGAAGAAAGCAGGAAATATTTATTTCAGCAGTATACAATACCACCAATTAGAATGAGAAAACAAATGTCAAGTGTCTTCTGAACAGAATTCGGTGGGTTTACTCAGAAAGAGAAAATGAAGAAGAAGCGACTGCACAATTTTAGAAAATCTTTTTTTCTAATCAAGATAAAAAGAAGTCTCAGTATCGTAATTGGACCCATAATCCACAGTTTCTTACATTTAAAATGCTGGACTAACTTCACTGCTAAAGAATGTGGTTACAAGTGTAATAAATTTATCTTTACACTTGCTTATGAGAATTTCATGTGTTATATTTTCACATCTTACAGCGATATCTATCTAGGAATAGATAGGTTTATCTCTTCTGATGGTAGATAATACAGACTTATCTAGATGTCGGAGACTCTCTCAGTTTAAGACTCCACAAAAAAGAGATGACAATGGGGAAAAAATACAAAACAAAACAAATCAAAAATTTCCAAAAAGCAACAGTTTGCTTTGAGCTTGTTCCTACAATAGTGGAAACCTAATAGTATTGCAGTTCCTGGGACCTCATTTTTATGATGCTACATGAACTACATTGGTAATGTGGTTGAGAGAAGGAGAATAGTCCACTAACTACAAAGAAAACATAATGTAATTGTTTCAAAGAGTTTAAAATGTTTTAAACCCTTTTTTTTTTTTTTTCATAATACCGAATTTAAAATACTGCTTATTTAGAGATATGTGCATTATCAGTTCTATGGTGTTTGCTTGCTGACTCCAAGGAAATGTTGTTGACCCAAAAGACAGAACATCAACAGGCAAAATTGGTAAATATCCACTGAGAATATCTCCCTTCTTTTCTGGCGTGTATTCTAAAAACTGTAAGAAAAGCTCTGAGTTCAGTACATTTATGTTAACAGATGTTTCATAATCAGTGTCAAGAACATTAATTTCTATCACAGACAGTTTAACTCAGTTTGCTTTTTATACTTGTAGGTCAGGAATCTACTGTAGTACTGTCTAGGGCTTAACAACTGAAGGGTGCAAAGCATAAATTCTCTTTTGTCTCTAGAATTAAACTCTTAAATTTACTGATAGTTTAAATAATTTAGATATTTATGACTCTTTTAGCAACTTCAATAATTTCAATACACTTTGGTTTGATTGCATTTACATTATGAGAAATTACTATATTCTCACTGTGAATTTACTATCTGCCTTGTTCCTCTGGATCTCTCTGTTTTTTATAGCCCTTTGTCAGAGAAAAATACCACTGCAATACAAACCCATCACTTTCAGTTGTTTTTAAAGCTTACAGTCCAACATTGTGAAAGAAACAGCATGAGAACTGTGGAAAAGTAGGCACTATATTTGAGGGTTTCTTCTTTGTCTTTAGGCCATGTCTTTTATTTGCTGCTACACAGCAGCCCAGTTTCACTAGAACTGAACACCTGCAACACTTTCTTTAGCTCCAGCTCGGGTCAGAAGGCTGGGCCATGCGCTTGAGTACTGAAGACGTGTCTAAATCTTGTCAGGCTGAGGTATGCCTAAATCTGCTCAAGCCATAGGTTTGGTAGGATATTTGATAAAAAGAAAACATCTGTACCTCTTGGTTTTTAAATGAAAGAGACTTAGACTCCTGTCCTTTTTCTTGCTTTGCTTTTGGCATCTCAGTGAAGTCTGTAAATGCAGAAAGGTTTTAGAGCATTGCTTGTCAACTGTGTCCCTCAGGACATTAAGATCTTGTCAGCCTATTTTCTAATTCCAGTGGGTCTTGTTTGGAGAGTAAATAACCTGACTGCTCTGATAGGGGAAGTTATATCTACTGCTACAAAAGCGCTGAAGGAAAATTTCATATCAAAAAGGGAAGAACCTACTGAATTTAGGTAGACATTTAACAGGTGTCTTCCCAATCCCAAAAGCTGAACTGAAGTTGTTAATTACAACAAAGTTTTTTGTTTCAGTCTGGCCTAAATACTTTTTGTTAAAGACACTGCGTGGTTCCCTTATTGTCCCTTCTGCAGCAAACAGAAATTAACAGTGTAAAACATCATCAACAACCCATTAAGACTGGATTATCATAATATCTGACCATTATATTTAATTACTTAATGTATCTCCCACTTCCAGCACGACTGGGACCTTTCAGAAGGTACAGTCAAGGCTTTTATGTCTAACAACATATTGAGAGCTTAGTACATGATACCTTTGTATTATTTTTAATGATATATTTAACTGAGAGTGGAGTAACATCTCAAATGTCAAATACAGTTATAGTAACTAAACAATTAAAAAATTAATGCATAATTATTACAAACAACTGCTACTGACTGTTGCTTCATGGAACAGCCTTGATCTATGTCTCCTGAACTTCAACACCTTGAATGCTGTTTTTAGCTGGTGTTTTGAAGTTGCATAGCTGAACACTTTAGTCTCTCAAGTCATCATTCATTTCTTTAAAGGTGCCCCGTAATTAAATAATTGCAACTGTAAAGATTTTTGGCTATTTTTGAAGTTACTTATTTTAGCTTTGGCAGCAGAGCTCATTATCATAATATGAGCGTTTCTCAAGTTTTAATTAATTCATCATCATGGCATGTCTTAAAGTGATGTCCTTGCTTGGTACACAGTGAGGAGGAGGCAAAATTTTCAGAGCTTATTTACTGTGACAAATATAAATACAAGCAGAAAAAAAATGTTAGAATTTATACAATCCAGAATTTTGAACAGCTGGAGATTGAAATCTGAGAAGTATCTTAGTTTACTGACATTAATAGTCTCTGTTATTAAAATATCTTAGATAATTTGTTGCTGTGGTGGTGGGTCTTTTGGTTTGTTGTTGTTGCTGGTTTTGTTTTTTTAGTTCTGTAAGCCTTCTGCTTTTCAAAAGTCAACGTGTATAATCTTTCACACACATGGGATTGCATTTTATTGCATATAAGATACTTCCTTTTTCACTATTATATTAAGGCTATGTTACTCAAAATTAAAGGTATAAAAAGTGGTTTAAGGCAAATCATGTTAATTCTTATTGCATCCCACGTACTACATTACAAGTTTGACTTTGGTAAGGACAAGTAATTTTGAAAAGTCTTATAAGCCTCTGCTATGCAATATTAAAATCTTTCTCATCACATTATACAGTTATGTTTCTACCACAGAACAGTTTAACATGGAAATATAGTTAACCTCTCAAAAAATTACAAAGGTGATTGTTTTCCTGTATAGCAATTTTAATTTATAGCCAATGAGTGTGTTAATTTTCATTGAGACCAATTATAGCTGAAAAGTTAACATATCCAGCAAATTTTATAGAGTTTTAGTCATTAATTGAAGCTACACACTGTGTCAACTAATGAAATCATATCATTATGAAAGCAAAACTAAACTTGATTATGAAAATAATATTAAACTTTCAAGACCTAACAGTTTTAAATTGTAAAGTCTGAAGAGTCTTGCAGTTTGGCTCTGTCTGGTGAAAACTAGAAATTCTTTTTGATACCCAATCTGGACCTCCTCTGGCATAGCTTAAGGCTATGTCCTCTCATCCTGTTGCTAGTTGACTGGGAGAAGAGGATGACCCCAACCTTGCTGCAACCTCCTTTCAGGTAGTTGTAAAGAGGGATAAGGTCTTCCATGAGCTTGCTCTTCTCTCTCTGCTAAACAAATAATGTTCCAATGTCTAATTGAATACTTGTTATACAAATGCCTTCTCTGTTTACAGTTATTTTCCTTGAGTGTGATAGATGCTGGTTCAAGCCTTTTTCCTGAGATGGACCTTGAATAAAATTCTTCTGTTTCCTGACAGATAATCTATTATGCAAAAAAAATGGACATCACTTTGAGTTAGATTCCTGAGGACCCAGAAAGATAGCTGCTAACCATCCCAGGGAGATTAAGTGCAGAGTGTTTAATAATCTTTTGCCAACATTTTGATGAAATGGCACAGTGCATGATAAATATTTTCCTGTGCAGCTACTGCCTCATTCTATAGAAAAATACCTAAAAATCTAACAGTCATCCTCATTTTGTTTGGGAAAATAGAGGTTATCAATTCAGAACATGTCATGACATAACAACATGTAGCATAAAGATATTTACACTTTCAAGACAGGACTTTATCCTTTCTTGGCTGTGTGGTTGGTCATCTGCAATGTACCATATGGAGCACTGATGAACATGTTCATCTTGTACTACTGAAATTCTGAACAGAAGTTACTAGCATTTTGGTCCAAGGTTACATCAGCATTTCAGCAGTGTTATCACTTGATTTGATGCACCATCTGGGGAGAAATATACTAATCTTTTTTCTCTGTATGCTGGTTATTGTGCCCTAGATCATCTAACACATTCATGTCTTTTCTGTGAACATAGGATTTCAAAGGCACATTTGATCTTAGTTGAATGCTTGATAGCCCACAGGGGCAAAATACCTGAAAACACAGTTTGTAGGTCCTTGATAGAGTATTAGTCAGCATCAAAGCCAATGTTAAAAATTATAAGATTGACATTTTTGTTTTTTATATTTGTAGCCTCTTAAAAGTTTGGGGTTTTTTTGTTTTGTTGTTGTTGTTGTTGTTGTTGTTTTTGTTTTTACATCAGACAGGAATAACTGGTGCATAGGTACACAGAGCTTGATAGATGCTTATTACCTATTGCTGCTCTACTTCTGTACTTCTAGCATGAATCTTTTAAAAACAGACAGATGTTTTAGCTTATAAGTAAGCGATAAACAAATAAATAATGAGCTAAAGGTACCTATTTTCTGTTGCATGTTCCAGAAGGATATTATTGTCTAAAAACTTTGCTTTTCTCACTGACATCCAGCATTTAAGAATATGTCTACATATGAACAGTCAGTATTTGATGTGGTATTAGACTTCATTCATCTCACTATTAGTTTTGAGTCTAGGTTGTTGACACTGCCTATACTACTGGGTTTCAATCTGTACAATTCTGTCTTGTCCGTCTGTATTTTGCTGGGATTTGTTTTTAAAGAAGTCAATCTCAGATTTTCAGAAAGCACTTTAGTATGCAAGGAACAGATAGCAGATTTAGACTGCATGCCCCAATGTCCCCAGGCCTTCCCAAAGGTACCATGCATCAAGTCTTTTATGTGGCTGTCAGAACTTTGAGTTACTGAATTATTTACTGAGTTATTGAGTTTACTGTTTTTTTTTTTTCAAAAAACACCCCAAAAGTAAAAATTAAATCTGTAGAAAACTCAATTTGCAAATTACAACAGCATTAACGGGAGAGTCATGCCAAATTTATTTGTTGCAGCTGTAGCTGCCCAGCAAGACTGTGTCAATGACTACTTTAGCTAGCATTAAAAACTTGTAAAAATAGTTAAAGAGGGGGGCAGAAAATTGCAAAACACCAAATATTTAGAATTTATGCTGTTTCATAATGAGGCACCAGGTAATTCAAGTTTTCCAATCAGGAAAAGAGGCTTTTCTCAGTAAGTTTATTGCCAAACCAGTTACTTTATTTATTTTAATTATTTGGAGGGACCTGGAATAAGATAATACAGTTTTCCACAAATGCAAATATAAAACCTCGGGATAATCCGTGATTTGTGTTTCATAATAATTTAAAATATGCTTTACTGTTTACCCTAATTCTTTCTCTTTGATTTTTGTTTTGGGGTTTTACATTTTAACCAATTCTCTTTTATGAATAGTTTTAGAAATAGGTGAAAGTATCAGACGCTAAGCTGTTCTGCTCTTGGATAAACCAACTGGATAAATAGAACACCAAATAAGTCACTATCCTTTTGTTTTTCTTTCTCCCCCCATCCCCTTCAATAATGAACAGTCAATAAGAAGAAATATAAGTAAGAATAACAATTTACTGAAGAAAATAACAGTAACTACAAAGATACAGAGGAATTCACTTTAAACCAACAAAGGCAAAAAAGTGTTACCTGGTAGCCCTTCCCAGACCATGAGACAAAAAAAAGGAACACAATGTATCAAATAAAGTTCTGCAGTTTAAAAATCCTTCCCAGAAAAAAAAAAAAAAAAGAACTTGAGAAGTTGTGTTGCTGAGATACTGCTGTGAGTGCCGGGAGTTTTTGTTTCATGCCCTGTGGTGGCAACAGGCAGTGATCAGGTGCAGCTCTCCAAGGGGCATATCACCCCTTTTTTCGCACTCTCTCTCTCTCCACCCTCCAGTGGGTAGGTGGCTGTGGTAGCTGCAAGTAACAGAGAAGTATCTGTCTTGAGTTGAGCTGGCAAAATGCCAACTGCCCAAGTACAGAGAAAAAGGGTTCCTCTGCCCCACAAGCTAAGGGAAAAAGAAGAGGGAGGCGGAAAAAACCTCGAAACTAGGTTTCGAAACTAACTATATGTGTTTATACAGAAAAGAGAAAATTAAGAGAAAACTACAATATAACACTCAATTACACAAGTTATATATAACAAGAAATAACCTCCCACTCCCCTGTTAATACTTATAGATCTATTACTCTAGATCTATAAGTACCTTAAAAAACACATAGCAAGAAACAGAAAGAGTAACAACAAAATGTTTCTACTTCCCTGAATTCAAACAAAATGCAAGCAGCAGCAGCAAGAGCAACAGGGCCTACTCTAACAAGACAGCAGCTGCACCAGGTCCGGCTTGTACCTCGGTCATGGTGGAACTGCCTAACACCTCCCACTGCTGCACTCACATCTTAGGTTTGCGTCATCTGGTATGAAATATTTCCTTGGTTACCCAGTCAGGTGACAGCTGTCTCCCAATACACATAGATTCTCTGAGCCTGCTAATTTGAGGCTTAGCTAAAAGTACTACAACTTCCACCCCTTATTTTATACCAAATGACGTCAAACTTATATTAGTAACTGCAGAGTTTTCCCATCCACAGAAGGCTTTCTCTCCCAGCATCTGCAGTGGCAAAGTGGCTCCTCCTTCATCAGCCAGCGGTCAGGTTTGTGGAGTAGCCCTGACCTATGGTGGTGCAGCTGCAAACTGCAGCCCAAGTTGTGAAAGCGGTGGTGTCCTTTTTTCTTATGTTTGGAATGGTTGCCCTTTTGGTTGGAACCTGTGAAGCAGCTCTGACCTGCGGCAAAGTGGCTCTCTCTCCCTACCAGCTGAAACGACAGTAGCTGTGCTTCTGTTTCCACCCTGTGGCTTTAAAAAGGGCCCGTTCATTCCTTTCTGCAACTCATAAGAGGAAAAACAGTTCTGTGTCAAGTCCGTAAAAAATTAACAAAATGGGATAAACTACATAATGGGTCACACCCACCTAATGTTAAACCCCACCTCCTTTCCTATAACTAGGACAAAATCACAGAGAGTTGCCTAACAAATTCTTTTGAGTTAGTGGTAGATATTTATTCCTTCACTGATATTGCTAAACAAAACAAAAATTAAACTATTGTACGCCCCTCAAACAAACAACAAAAAACCCAAAGCACATTTAATTGCACATGTAGCAAGGCAAAAGTTGTTCCAGTGAACAGTGATTCAGTGAAACAGATACAACTGTTTCAAGTGGATTTCTTTTTTAGGTGTGTCTCAATTTGAGATAATTTGGAGGGGCAAAGACCTTGGACAGAAGTCTCTTTCCTCTGATACAATACACCCAATTCTCTCCAATACAGAGAAAGAGAGAGAGAAATCAAATATGCCCAGATATAAGTGAAAAAAAAACCCAAACCAACTCTTCACCAAGATGATTGCTAAACAACAATACTGTTAAAACTGGGTTAAGCTAATCAGAAAGTTCCCAAGTTCCCACCCACTGGACCAAAATGAGGTGGCGGACGACCTCCCCCCACCCACTAAAACCTGGCAGAAATGGTTTACAGGGTCAGTCTAGAGAGAGGCTGCAGTGTCGGCATAGGCAGCTGGAGCAGGGCTGTGGACTCCCAGGTGGCTGGAAGGACTCACAAGACACCTGCTGTATCCAGCAATGAGACCTGGTTGCTGTAGCTCTGGTGCTGGTTGTAGTCCTGATGTGCCAAGGTGGTGGTAGAAGCTCCAGGTGGTAGAAGTCCTGTGGAGTAAGAGAAAGTGACTCCTAATCTGCTAAGTGAAATCCAAGAGTGGTCTTTTATTGGACTCAGGGTATGTGGGAACGTCTCTGGTAACTCCCCTGGGGCAGGGAGTTCTTCGCTGGATGATTAATACTGGATCCTGGGACATTTCAAGAGTCTTTGACACCTTCTAAGATATTACAGCTGCCTGTTATGTCAGCACAGATGGATCTATTATGGCCCTCAGAAGAGATGAATACCTTCATATCTAAATACCTGTATGTGAATTGTCCTGATGCCTCCTCAAAGGCAGTTATCACAGATGAGACATTTGTATCAGGACAAAGAAACAACACTCAGCTCCTACCCTGAGGTAGCAGGTGTGCATGCCCTCAAGAGGTAGATTGCCTGAGTCACCAGTATTCCAATTTTTCACACTTCTGGATGCATTCTCCTCCTTGGATAATAGAGTACTATCCTTATCTTAAGTCCCTCCCCTCAGTTTAAATTGGTAGACGTATCTGAGTTAAAGAAAAATTAGATACCAGAGACTTTTTGCAACCCAGGACAGTGTCATAAATTTAAGGTCTTAAATGTCAGAATTTTTGATAGGTTTTATATAATGCTAGCATTGGAAGTGGGTTGATTGATCAGTTTCAGTTGTTGATTGAGTTGTTCATTGCTTAGTTTATTTCTATGCATAAAACCCCACTAACTTTCAATTCATACTAATCAAATGTGTTTCCTCTCACTACAGGTATGAAAAAGACAAATATAATCCTACTTTAGCTAGGAGTCATCTATCTATTAAGTTTTCTGTTTGTTGCCAAGGGGTCTTTAGTTTTTTGATTTTTCACATTTTGTAGATTTTAGAAACACAGTAGTCTGTAGCTGCTTACAGTGTAAGATTCCTCCCTATCTCTAACCCCTGCCCCAAGAACAGGCTGCTAAGTTTGCCAATTATTTAGTCTCCCTCTCAAGGTGCCAGATTAGAAGGTAACATAAACATAGAGCAGAGTGACCCAGAGACCTAGAAGACGTCCAAGAGACCTTTATACGCTGAAGAAAAAGAGAAAGAAGAAGACAGGGGGTCTCGGCCGACCCCAGACCCAATTCAAAGGAGTAGAACCTAAGAAGAGACAGAAGTAGAACTAAGACATGTAGACTGTAGTAATTAGATAAATTATATTATAAAAACTGTAAAATTAAAGCTTGCTGTAGCGCGCGATGATGTATTCCTAGATGAGCAAGCTTGCTCATTAAAGTATCTGCCCTTTATCTTATCTCCTACAAAACTTAGCTCTGAGTCTTACTTTCAGACTCACAGAAACAATTTTCCACAACAACATGATTATGTAAAACACAGTTTTCTGTTTTCATAAGGAAAACAGTAAAAAAAATAAACAGATTTCTGTGTACACACTATACATTGACCTGCAATTTTCACCAGAAGCTTACCTATTTAATGTATTACCAATAAGGTCGAAACTTAGAGAATTATTTTTATACCTGTGCTTGCAGAACGAACTTTTTCCTCATCACATGACTTTGCCATATTTTATTTCCCTAGACAAACAGGTAGATATGTTTGAAAATTAAAACTTTGTATATCTTCTCAGGTAAACTATTTTTTAACCACACTGCTTTGATATCATTTTTCTGATTTACAATAGAGACTGCAAAGAGAATCAGGTCTTACCCTTTTATACTTCTTTAATGTCAAAGACATATTCTTTCTGTCCCTCATGGTATATTTTTACACTTTTTCATGCTGCTGTCTTTTTCAGGACCTGATTCCACAAACTGCCTTTCACAGCATGTTGCTAAGCTGGACAAAGATATTTTCATCACCATGTCTACACCTCATGTCTTAAAGTCACAGGAGATTGAAAGGAAAGTTGTGAGATAATTGCTCTGACCTATTTACTGCAGCCTCCTACTCACTGCTATACTCCTGCAGCAGTATTGTCAGTAGCCTGAAATAACAAAAAATAAATGGACTCACTACAGCGAGAAGACTCAAAAACATAGGAAAAAAGTAATTCACAGAAATATCGGAATTAGTATTGGTATAACATGTGAAGTAGTGAAGCCTATATATTCAGAGAAAAAAAGGCATTTATGATTCAACAATAGCTTGTTAACTTTCTGCTGTTTCTTTAGATAAATTACTCTTTTCTTTAACATGCACATGTCTCAGTGGGGATATAGTGAAGTTCAGAATCTTGTATAATGTTTGTCTTGTTGGTTAAGCAATACAACTTACAAAGGGTCTAATGTAATGAATGGTAATGAAGCAGTGACATTATAGAGATATTTTCAAAATATTTTTTAAAACGTTGTTATATTTAATAGCATTCTGCATGCAGCATATGGCAATGCTTTCATGTTCACTCTCTATTAATTAGACCCTAGTGTTGCTATCACTTAAAAATATTGTGTGGGAGTGCCTTCAATAACTTAGTGTCATATAAACAAACAGTAAATAAATGTCCCTAATATAAGAGTTTATAATCAAGAAAGCAACAAGCAAAATCAAAATACCTTTTATTTTACAGGATGACAGAGTCCATTAGCTGTGATGTCAGTTATTTATTCCACAGGAATGTATGCTTTCAGTCTTTTTTGAGTGGAGAGTTAAGAAAGGAGAATAAACCTTACAGAGAACTTAGCAATGGGCAGGCCTTGCTGTGAGTGAAAATCAATATAAATACAGTATGAAACAAGGCACACATTGGTATATTGGCAGAGGTCAGCTGCAGACTGGCAAATTAGACAAGCAACAGGAGGAGGAGTTTCTCTAACATTTATTTTCAACAAGAGTGATGGAATTGTTTTCTGAGCAGTGATAAAGGTGCGATTTAATTTCCTGTAGCTTGCTGTACAAGACTCTAATGACAGAACAAATTCAGCTCTCCTGACATATGTCCTGTATCTGTATTTTCCTCTGCAGTATTTCCCACACTTCCTTACATTTTTTCCCTCTGACCTTGCACACGCTTCTCAGAATACCTCACTCACTCATTCACTTAATAATTACTGGGTACACAAGAAGTGGTATATGTTGATCCATTTGTCAGTTTGTGTTTTTGGCGTGTTATTTTTTTTGTTTCTTTGTTTGTTTTTTTGTTGTTGGAGTTTTTTTGGTTTTTTGGCTACTAACAGGCCAAATAGAACAGAAATTAATCAGCTGAAACCTTTCTCAGACTGTAAATATATGGGCCATGCTTTCTTTTCCAGCCAGACGGTGATGAAGCACAAGATAAATAGTCTTTAAGTGTTTCAGTCTTCTCAAATTTTACAGAAATTGATCAATCATTTGAAAAAAATTCTGTGGAACAGATTATAAGCAGATGGACAAATAAGTCATATAAGCTTCATTTAATTAAGGAGTTTGCTAAAAATGAATTTATCTTTGTGGATTTTAAGGACACCAATAAATACAAAAAGTCTCATTTTTGTGCCTTGTGTAATTCCATTAAAAATTACACATAATCATTTAAAATTTTAAATAAATCACTCTGCTGAAACAATTTTAAGATCAACTAAAACCTCATAATTACCTAGACATGAATACATATTCTGTTTTCTCCTGCTGTGTGAAGAAATGATGGTTTTAAACATGGATGTTTCTATATTTCTTTTTTTAAAAAAAAATCTTCAAAAATTGGCAGGATTATGAAAACTCTGAATATTAGAGATAGATGTGAAGTAATAACAGCTGGGAGGTTTTTGGAAACTTTTAATTAAGGATTTTAAGAAAAGTACAATTATGAAATCTGTTCTTTGTTTACTGGGAAAGAAAAGTTAAAAATAAGAATTAGCAAACTGTAAAAACCTCAAATCAGAGATTGGAAACTAGAGACAGATAATGGTTCCCTCTGTCTTGGTTTAAGAAACATATTAGGGCGGAGACTCCAACAAACAAGCCCTCTTCTCTTTTTCCAAAAACTCTCCCTTTTTCAGCAATACATAGAGACAAAATGAGGGGAGATATAAGTGAAAAATAACTGCTTACTGAAAAGAAATATAGCCCCATCATTAACAATACAAAGAGAGTAGTTCCAACCAAAAAAAGAGACAGAGATGGCCTCCAGCCTCCCTAGCTTTTGTACACAGACAAAACTGGTGACTGGAATGTGCTTTTCCCTCCCCTTTCCTAGGAAAACAAGGAAAAAGTACTGTGGCAAACAAGTTTCTGAAGAAATGCTTGTCCCCAGCTCTGCTGGGCTGTGCTCTACATGGCTCCTCACAATTTGTCTGGGCTCAGCTCTGCTGGGGTTTGAGCTCTGCACAACTTGGCTGAGCTTGACTCTGGGTCGACTCAGCTCCACTCAGCTCCTGTGAAATGGCACAGCAGCTACAGAGTTTTACTTTCCTTTTCACTGTAGGGGAGGTGGAGGCGGCTGTGAGTGGTTCCCTTTCAAGAGGTTCCCAGTGAGAGTGCAGGGGAGGGTGGTGGTGTAGTGGTGGCTCCCAAGGATGGCTCTGACAGTCCGTGTGTGTGTCTCTCTTCCTGTGCCAGGCTGACCAAAATCATGGTCCAAGATGGGAGAGAGTTCCACTTCTGCCCTGGCAGCCACCACTACCTGTGGGTTCTCCTCCACTCAGTTGTGGCAAGGGATTCGCCCTTAAAAGAACAGTTTCTCCAAAATAATGTTGGAAAAAAAGGAGTACAAAACAGAACTTAATTTAACCATGACATCTTCTATAGAAGCCCTAGTTATGAAACCACTCTTGGTCAGACCTCCACTTCTCCCAGGTGCATAGAGAGACTTGAAATAAATTTTCTGTCAGCCTTGGATTACCTATGATAAGATAAAGTGTATTATGTATGTGTTTATTCACTAATGGAAGAGAGAACTACTTCCATCACTGCTACCATTTTAGAAAGCCATAAGAGTTTGCATAAATTCTATTCTATGTTTAGCAGTTACTGAACGAGATGGCATCTAAGGGCCATAATGTTAAGCATCTAGTATCTCAAAATACCAAAAGTAAGTAACACCTATTAAATAATAACTGGAACACATTAGCTGTACATAAGTTACACAAAGTGATAAAATGGATTTTGGAGTATATTATTTCACCATATTCATATACTCATCTATTCATATATATTAATTGTCTAGAAACATCACTGTAATTTCACTTGTACTGTGTCATAAAAGAAAAGTAGTTCATCCAAGTAGAATTATTGGATTATTCCAGTTAATAGATCATAATATGATACTGTAGCTAAAACAGCAAAGAAGATTCTTGGATCAAAATTGCAAGACTGTCAGGTAGTTGTGGAGAAAGGATCAGTTATCTATATTTGTTTCTATGGCGATTACTAGTCTATTACTAATAACATTTCTAGACTACCTGTGTTCATTCAATAACTCACTACTTGTTTTTTAATGTACCAAATGCTCCAATACAAATGTAACACATAAAATCAATTAAATAAAATAACTTTTTTTGTATGTGTTTAAAATTTCAATAATCACGGAAGACACAAATGAGTCTGATTAGGGAGAAACAATAATAATGTTCAAAGACAGTAAATTAGTAATCATCACATTAAATAAAAACTTACAATCACTTCTATAGAAGCAGATAATTTGTTTGCACATGTAGTTCATTAATGTAAGACAGGAATATAATTAAGTATTAATGTGAAAGAAGACTACAGTCAAATGGTATTACAGTCATACAGTGACCTGTAGGCATTTATGTGATGATGCAAAGGGGTTTTTTTAGTAACAGAGGACTCTTAAAGGAAAGATCCATGTAAGGATGCCTTTATAGATACTTTTCTAGGTGGATGCCCCAAAAATAAGTAAGGGAACACTGTATAAATTTTCATTAAATGTGAAATACAGCTGAACCATAGTCGTTCCTGGTCTTATTATGGTCTTCAAGTATTTGGCTTATATCCCACACTAGAAAAAAATTCCTTTTAGCAGCTCTGTGTTGATATGTGCTGTAAAACGCTTTTTCTTTTCTGGGAATGAGGCAGAATGGAAGAACAGACCAGAAACAGAAAAGTAGTGTGCTGGTTTAGAGGTAAACCAGCAGGAGAAATGAGCTCAACACGAGAGAGATTGTAAGTCAGAGCTACAATTTAATAATAATACCACAGTAAATACACTGACACAAAAGGGAAATTGCTTCCAACTCCCAGAACCCAGCTGTGTAACCCAGTGCCCTGGGGTACAAACCCAAAGGGGTTTGTTAGACTTGTGCTGAGCCCCGTGTGGCTTCCCCAAGTCCAAAGCAAAAGGAAGTGACAAACCCGTTGGTGCAGGTGATGGCTGGTCCAGAGTGGTGGTCTCCTCCTGTTGAGGTCCTGCTGCTCCTCTGGGTCCAACGAAAAGGTTCCCGTGGTCTTCTTACCTACCCCTTTTTGTACCCTCAGGGAGCATCCAGTCTCTCCTCCGGGGCGGGGACTCACACAATGGGTGATTAACTCTGTGAGTCATGGGCTATTTTTGGACTGTTGATGGCCCATTAGCACCTACGCCCCCTCAGGCTGTGAATGGAGGTGGTAACGACTCCCTGGGAAGCTGCTGCAAGTGGGCCATTGACCTTGGGAATGAATAGAGGGGGTAGAATACATAGCTTTGATCACCCCCACACAGTGACAACTGGTCCCACCTGCTGAACTAGGACAGTAGAAATGTCAGAAAAGCCTAAATACATGGTGTGTACAATTCTACGCAGGTGAAGTTTCTGGATGGAGTACTTCTGTTCATGAATGTGCTCTTAAAATTTTTCATGTTTTACTCAATGATCAGCATAGATGTTCTGTCTGGGTATAGTAGTGGTTCTTCAATTTAAAATGAGCAAACAGGCAAACAAAACCTTCAAAAGTTACAACTAATCCTATCTCTTCACAGCTCAGACATTACTTACACCGTTCACTGTTTTATTGTTCTCATCAACTGCAGCATGTCTGTAATATTTTCAGTTAACTCCTTTGCTGGATATTGAAGTAGAAAAGTTCAACAGTAAACGTTGCATATTTTGAAAAAGTGTAGGCTATAAAGGCACCAGCTGTAAAACATGACATTAAGCATCTTTTACATCACTATGTGCTCAGCAAAAGTCAGTCTGTAGCAAATGTTTCTGGAGTTATTATTTTACAGCTTGAAAACTTTGGCTCATTGAGTTCAAGATCAAAAAACCAGAACACTTCTCTGAATGACAACTGGATGGAAACTGCTAGATACATTGGTTTTTAAGAGATCAAAAAGAGTGTTCCAAAGGAAAAGCAGTATACAGACTTCTAAAACTGAAGTGCTACCATTTAAAGGGGCAATATTCCAAACAAGGTTTCATTAAACACAACACAGCAACAGCTTGAGTACTATCTGTGCTCATTTGGATGGAAGGCAATTTTAATGGTTGTGAAGGTTTATTGGACTCTGTAGATTTAAACACATTGAAAGTAAAGAGAAAATTGCTGAATATAGCTGAGATACAGACCTACAATGCAGTGGATGCTAAAGATCCTAAAGGAAATAGAAGATAAGCAGCTGAGGGAATTTGGATTGTCTACACAAATTAATAGTGGTAGTAGTAAGTACAGTAAACCTGTAAATTTATGAAAATTTTATTCATCAATTAAGCACTTTCCCAAAAGTATATAAAGTAACCGTGTTACAGTCTCACTACTGCCATTTTTCACCATCACTGTTAGGCACAATCAGGCAAGAGACAAAACCAATATGAGCTTCAGTGAGATATAATATTAGTTTGGTGATATTGAGGTGCTTCTCATTGAGCAGTTTCTGAATCTATTTGTTTAAACACAAACTGAAGGTTCTACCCTTGTTGTAGAAAAGTTCCAATGTGTACACTTGTAGTGAGACAAGGCTAACTACACAGTGCAAAACGGGCTGTACTGGACAATGTGCAATTATCAGATATCAGACAGCACGCCTACAGTATGCAAAAGCACTGTCATCTTATAGGGTTGTGTGTGCAATCCTGAACTTAGTTCCATTATTATTGCCTCTGTGGAATCACAGTCTTATGTAAGGGCAAGGTTTTGAGTGAATTACTCAATTAGGAGCAGAATAGAAGGAGCTCCCTGAGAGGCAGAGGAGAAATGATAGCCTTTGTGTTTTAGACTTCGCTGAAAGTCTGTCATTCCAAGACATCACAGAAAAATGGAATGGCTAAAGTTAGAAGAAACTTCTGGAGGCTGTCTTGTACAGCCTTCCTGCTCAAGCAGGGTCACTTACATCAAGTTGTCACAGGTGTGTGTCTGGATGGATTTTCAATATTCCTAAGGAGGGTGACGACAAAACCTCCCTAAGCAACCTGTGCCAGTGTTGTGATTTAAGATATTTAGTTCCCAGTTCCACTGCTATGCCACTTAGCAGCAAGAGCCCAAGGTCTGTGTCAGTATGTTGTCATAGTTTTCACTGACTTCACAGGGATTTGTTTGCAAGGATCCAAAAACACAGTTTGTGGCTTTTTTTTTCTGTAAGAATTGAAGGCATTTCATTTGTAGTGATATTCTAATTCTTTCAGTTTATTTGGGTTTTTTTATTATTATTATTATTTGGGGGTTTGTTTTGTTTTGGTGGTGTTTTGGTGTGTTTTGTTTTGTTGTGGATTTTGCTTGTATTTTGGGGTTTTTTTTAAGGAAAGCCTTTTTCCTCTTTTCTACTGCTTGCATCTTCCTTCTAAGGCTAAAAGAGTCTGGTTGTCCACTGTAGACAGACATCTATATTTATATAAATAACACATAGCCTTCCCAGAAAGTTTTTGTGAAGTCTATATCTTCAATAACCATCTGGTCACTTCACAGCATTACACGAGCAGGGATCTGAGTCACTGCTGACCTGTAGCCCTCGCTGATCCTTGAGAAGTGGCACACCCATAGTGTGTATGGACTCCTCAGACAGGGCCTTGCACGGGGTTCTGAAGCTGCACCTTTCCCCCATGCTACACCCTGTCTCCTTCTGGGGGGCCTCATTGGGGAGGACAAAGGGTGCAGAGGACAGAGCCCCCACAATGACTTGGGCTCTACTAGTCATGGCAAAAAGATAGACTTAAGGGGCTGAAATTTCTTCTGCACACTTTGCATTTTGTGAAGCAAACAGGTACTACAAAAAGAGACGGAAAGATCTATATAGTGATGCAAAAAGGAGAATTCAGAAATATGCTTTATAAATTATTCATAAGTGTCAGCACACTTGACTGCCCCTCTAAAATGCATATGATGAAAAAAAATCATCAAACCTGATCAGGGACAACTGAATAACGCATTTAAGAAGGATATTTTCATACAGTTTTGCAGATAATTCAGACACAAAATCTTGAAACAGAAAAATTACTGCTGAATGAATAAAAAATAGGAGTAAGGGACATGCAATTGCTAAGAAATAACCCCTTCACATGCAATAAGGGTAAAATACATATGATATAATCTCAGAAATGTTCACTTGATACCTGACTGACTGTGAGATCGGGACATTCAGAGTAGATATGCATTTTCCTTTCTTTACTCAGCTTTCTATTTTTTCAATGAGGTCTTTGATTTTATAAAAAAAAAAAAATATGCCCTTATAGTAGGGAGATGACGGGGACTGAAAAATAATAAGAAGTATTTTCAAAATTGTTTTTGAACTAGGAATAATTTGTCATAATACTGAACCTCTTGTTTCTATAAATTTCAGTTGGATAAATAAAGGAAGAAATTCTTTAAAAACTAGGATGACCTGAAACAGACATCATAATTAGTTGAACTAGAAGATCACAAAATTCCCAAAACTTCCATCTTTTCCCACACAAAACCTCTTACTATACAATACATGGGCATACTTACACATTTTCCCCATCTTCCCCACTGCATCATATGTGATGATTCTTTGAGGTAAGCTTTGAGCAAGTAATTTCATAGCAAGACATACTTTTGAGTCTTCTTTCAAAGTTCCATTTAAAATAAATGATCCTTACATATTTATTAGTGAGCTATACTAAGTAGATGGAAAGGAACTAATCTTTCATTTGAGATCTTCCAGTAAGATGTCTAAATGAAAACAAGGTACAACAACTACAACACATGGATCATGGAGGTTTCTCCCCTAGCACAAGGTATCATAGCATTATATAATGGTGTGAGTTGGAAGAGATCTTTAAAAGTCACCTAGTCAACCCCTGCCCCTGCAGTGAGCAGAGCTATTTTCAACTAGAGCAGACGTCTCAGAGCCCCATTTAACCCAGCCTGGAATGTTTCCAGGTATGGGGCATCTTCCTGTCTAGGTAACCTGTTCCAGTGTTTCACTACCTTCATAATAAAACAATTCTTCTGTATATCTAGTATGAAGCTAGTGATGCTGCAGATGGAGATTCCAAGTTTTAAGAGCACATGGTAAACAACAGATGCATTGTAGTCATTGCGGAATATTATCATTCAGATGAGAAAAGTGGTAGCAGGAATAACCTGGTCAAAAAACATGGCAAGCAAGGAACACTGGAAAAGCTGAGAATGCAGCACAGATTTTACTTGCACTGAGTATCGTTTAATAAGTTTAATCAGACTTTTGTAAGCCCCAGCATGTGGGGGAGAGTGTGATGTGATGGTCAATTGCACTGGATATGCTCAAGATGTGTAGAAGAAATCAGTGTTGATTAACACCAAGGAGCTTATAAATAGTGACTGATGGTTCAGGAGTGTGGAGAAAATAAAACAAGACAATGAATAAACAGAAAATAATTTTTTGGTTTGACATCACCAAAGAATAGCATGAAATCTTGAGAACTAGCTCTAAAACCTCAAATTCCCAGAGTATTTGCATGACTTCTGATTAAAACTCACTTAACCATAGATTTACTTATTTGTAGTAATCATGGGGCTCATCTGCTATGTCCTGTGTAGCTTGTAAGTCCCATCTTGGTTAATATGATGCAATTCATTTGTGCTTTGAAGTTATATAGCAAACTGCAATAGTTTCTTATCCTGCCTAAAAAATTCCTTTAAGGATCAACTAGTGAGTGAGATGGAAGTACTCCATCACTTAGCCAGCCCTGTTTGTCACTGGCCACACTCTTCATTTGGTGTGCAGTCATGCTGTTCCTTCACGGAAGGTATGCTCAGCTGGTGGTGGCTGGAAATGCTTTAAGCAGTTGGAAGAGACTGTGAGAAGCAGGCAAAAAGACAATAGAAAGTGGAAGTTTCTGCTTGTGCCTTGGTAATATACTGTGGTAAGGAAAATCAATACATTGGACTTTGATGGGTTTCAGTACTCTCCTGCCAGCACAGTGGCAGCACGAACAGCTCTAGTGAGAACGAATTTCTCCATCTTGAAGTGATTGTAGGGATAGATACTTCTCATGTATACCTTACCTTAACACCAATTTCATGTAATATTTCTCATCCTTCAAGCCTATAGTATAGTGCTGGAAAAAACAGTGCATCAGAAATACACAAGAGAAAATCAAGATGCAGCTAAAAAGAGCAAAGTATAATTAAAAAGCGTTGTTCCTCACTAGCAAATTCTCATTGATAACATTTTAACAGGGAAAGACATGATAAAAGATGAGTCAAATTTTGAAAAGCAGGACAAGTAGGACTCCTTGAATAAAAAGAATCATTTATAGATTTACGCATATTGCAAGTAGCTATTAAAATATATTAGAATACATAGACATTTTTAATTAAAAATAAAATAGAAAAAGAAATCTTGAAACAAAATGTAGAAAGAAAAAGAAGAAATGGTTTGCAAAATATATATAAATATTTGAATACTAATATATGCCAAATCTAGAAGTAACTGGAGACCTTAAGCCTTTTTAACTTACTTGAAAAGGAGTGTCAGTTAATTAAAATCATAATTATTTCTATATATATGAAGTTTCAGAAAAAGACATTAAAAAAAAATCTTCTGCAAGACCTTAAAAGAAACTTGTTTTAAATAATCTTGAATAATAATTTCACATTGACACAATTCTTTCTTTTTTAAAGGTTTTACTATATTAAAGAGAACTTTTGACATTAAAAAAAAATACTTAGTTATGTAAATCATAATTATGTCTGGGACAACAGTGGTATCATCTGAATATGACATTTTAAAAGCACATGAAACAGATTAAAGATAAAATTTTCAAAACAAATATAAGAAAAATATTTTTTCTCAAACGTTCTATTTTAAACTTTACAGTTTCTTTTCATACCTCACTGACTGTAGCACAACATATTAATATGCTTATTATCCTTTAGTTACCAAGATGCCCTGAAAGAACGGAGTTTTCAACAAGAGATGGAATTTTAATTAGCTGCCTTCCAAAATCTTTCTGAATTTGGTTGTCATGATGTCAGATAATCTTAGTTGGCCTCATTTCTGTTATTAATACACCTTAAGCAGTGCTGTATTCATCCAGTGTTGGCTTCACATGTGGGAAATATTAGGTAGTTGGTTAGGGCAGAAGAGAGCCAGGGTAACAAAGTGAACACTGGTCACTTGCGTACTTCACTTTTGTGAAAGTTGAGGAAGTTGCAGATGCTGCTTTTGAAAGTGTGGGATTGAACAAACTTTGCTGCTGTTGAACGACAAGAAAAAAACCCCAAAAGAACCAGACAGAACAAAACAAACCAAAACGCAACTATACAAAAAAAAATCCCACAACCAAAACCACAAAACAAGTGTGAGAAAAGAAAGAAATAAAGGGCCTTATGATACTTTTCCCTACTGATAGCCTTTATGCAGTCCTTCTGTTCAGGGTTCCAGGGGTCTGTCTCAACACTTCATTATATTTGTCTTTTGTTTTCTTTTCCTTTTAGTTTTTTATTCCAGAACCAATCTGGTGTCTGCTCCTTTTGGTGCAGTAAAATTCACCTTTGCTTACGCAGCTAAGAAACTTTGAGTTGGGTCTTCCTTGGGTGTTCATTCACATGTAGAAATTTAACCTTGTATGAGTGACACAATCTGGCCTAGCTTTTAAATTTCCTCTACTTTATCTAAATCTCTTATAAAGTAACTAATGGGCTCTGAGCTGACCGCTGTAACTGAACAGAATGATCTTGAATTCATAGTGCATAGTTTTGTGACATTATTAGCTCATTGCATAATGGAAATCAAAAATGAAACTTGAAGTTGGCAATTACTAATAAGAACATCATTATGCCATTTTATACATAAAAAATACATAATTCAATCGCTCTTCTCTATTTTTGGGTCCCATTAGTTCAAAAGGTACAGAAATGAGAGAGGATGAAAAAAGAGATGAAAATGCCAACATTTTCCCTGTTAAATGTACAGACACACAACCTGTCAGTGACAGCAGTGGGAAAGCAGTTGTCATGGGCACACTGTGTACCTGTACAGCAGCTGTGCAGTAAGTAACTGGATTGCATGCATTGACGGCTTGCTAAAATACAGAAGATGGCTATATGTAGCTCTGGTAAGTGTGTTTGTAAATGCTAATGATTTTTTTTTTTTTTTTACTTCCTGTATGTATTGCTTAGGACCACAACTGTTCTCCTTTCCAAATTCTTGGCATACATCACAAAAGCTGGTACCCAGGTTTGTGATACGAGCTGTATAGACTGGCTGCACTGACTACCCATTCTGTTTTGTCCTCAAGTATGTATTCATCTTTATTGTCACTCTAGATTCCTCACTTCATCTACTCTCTATCACAAAGTCATATATCTAAAAAACGTGTATGTATAATCTTCCCAAGAAGCAGCTCATATCATAAAAAACAATTTGAGCTCTGCATCTTTAAACTGTAAGTTATTTTATTTTAATATATGTTTTTATTCTGTCTTGTTTGTTTCATCTTCATAATTTCTAAGAACGACCTTGTAGCTTTCTTGCTTTATATTTTTCCCAGGATAAAACTGCAATCAGAAGGAACGTTTAACAGTTTTTTTTCCTAATGAACAAACAGCAAAAGGTTACTAAACTAGTAATTAATTCACCTAAACTGCTATTATAATCAGGGAAAATACAGCCAATACAGTTTTTTATTTGAGGGCTGTTCTGCAATCCAAATGTAAATCCCTCTTGCCAGAAAATCTGGATTGCTCTGTACTCCCTACTGTCAGTACTGAGAGGGATCTTGATCCACTTGCCTAAACGTAGACTTCTAGTGTTATTTGAGATGTCTCAGTGTGTCTGGGAAATCTACAAAGGGCAAGCACTTACAATCCAGGGAGATCTTTATCCTAAGAACTAGCAGTCAGAGACCAAACAGGTTATCTTGAGGCAAATTTTCACGTGGTTTCTTACATTTAGGTAATTGATGTTTCTCTTAGCTCTCCACTGAATTGTAACAAGAGATGAGACATATTTGCACACAAGTGTCTTAAACCTTAATCAAAAATTTTTGGTGCAACTTTGAAAGCTGTAAGGTATTCTATATGACCTCCACCTGGTGCTCCAGATGGCTGTGGTTCCCTTGTAGATTCTGTGTCAAGTCTGCCAACCTCATGCAGGTACTATGGATTTCTCACAGTGTCTCGTATTGCATGACATGCCTAGTTTGAACACTGAATAAATTATTTTAGGAAATTAATATTCCATGTAAGAAAATATTTGGTGCTGCATTTGCTTTTTTCTGGGCTGTCACTGATGCTTTGAATGGAAGATTAAGGAAAAATAAACAATACATAGGTATGAAGAAATCTTTTTCTAATACTCCAGTCTCAAATTTTTCACTTGTAGTGGTTATTTAATAAGATGATGAGTGAGATTAATATATCTGATAAATCATAAGAAATCGAGACTTCTTTTTCTTTCTTCATTTCTTCCAGTAATTAAGTCTTTGTTGTATGCGTTGTACTCTGCTTACATTCACCATTACACACCTGTAGAATGCTGGCCTGCATAGAACAGCTTTATTAAAATTCAACTGTTCTTGGAATTTTTCTTTCTGTTATACAGATGAACAAATTTAAGCCCACATAAAATCTTCTGGAATGTCTGCAATGCCCAGTATCACACACAAAAGACAAAAAAGTATTTCAAAGACCTATAGTTTGGATGCTTTAGTCTAGCTGAATAAATATGTTTATATTCCTTCCTTACCATATTAAGCAGTAAAGGATTTCCTTTTCAGCCCTCTTTCTTTTTATCGGGATTTATAATTTCTGCTTCGCTTTTCTAAAGCTTCTTGGAGATTCAATATATAGTGATTAGCATCTTAAAAGTGCACATTTACTCTCACATTTTTAGAGCACCCAAGAGCAAGGAGTGTGGGGTCTTCCCTGTGTTCTCGTGGTAAAATATTTCATAGTCCTTTTATTCCATTGAGAAGGGTGTTACATCATAGCACTGCTACCATGGGCAATAGGATAATGAAGCATCTACACTGTATGAATATGTTTATGGATTTCTCAATGATCCATTTAAACTGAAGGCAAATATTCCAGGATGTGTGTTTCACCTATTTATTATAATACAATATTATTATTATATTATTATATACTATTATAAGGTATTTACTTGGGCTAAAATAATAGTGAATGTATTTGTTAAGCTCTGCCAGCAGGGCTCTCTCTTGCATTACATTTGACTTCAATCAGGCTATTTTGATTTTGTGTGTGTAGTGTCCTTATCTAGGCAATTTTAGCTCTGAAACAATAAGGCATTAGTCCTATTTATGGAACCTATTAGCCAAAGAATTAGAGCATCTTTGTATTCTGAGTTATGATAAAACATATTTCCAAGATTTTTTTTAGGTAATTTGTTTCTTGTCTAGTGATGATGTGGATATGCAGTTAATGCTCAACACTTTTAACTGCATTGTCTCTTAGAAAATTTAAATAGCTAAAGTCATAAAATCTGAGTACTTGCCACTGAACCCTCAAAATCTTAATGCATACTTTCAAGAATGGGAATTATTATTGGTAGTCCAGATCCTACATGTAGATAGACTCAGGAATAGGACATTGCTCCACATCTTATGGTTCCTACTAGAAAGAAAACTAAACCAATACAGAGGATCCTCATTCTGAATAATCAGGGATCAGGATTATACCCATTAAAATAAATAAGATCTACTTTCAGTTTATACTAAACCAACTAGACCTTATAGCATCAAAGACTTCCTTTATAGGAGCCAGGACTCCCATAGAACATATACACTGTACATTCGCCTTTTTAATAAGTAATATTTTAATGTTTGGGGGGGTTTATTTTTAAAAAAAACCCTAGTACCACAGTGCCAACGATATTCCTATTGATTTCTGTGTGGAATTTTGCAATGGTATTTGGAAATAAATGTCTTGATAAATTTTCTTTTAATTATACACAAAGAAAAAAATCCAATGTGAACAAGAACATCTAGTGACTTAGTGGTCAGTTGGAAGATATTTACTCCATTTTTCTCAAATGTCTATCCAAGGCTTTTAAAAGTGCTAATCTCTCGTCATCAGATACAGCTCTATCTGATTTAGAATAGTGACCTGTTTACACAGTAAAAATTTTGTGAGATGCTTCCGCATCTGTCTTCCTTCATAAAATACCCATTTTATGTCCAACAACTTTGTATATTCTTTAGTACCAAATTCTTGTAATTTTTAGAAACATTACTGTATTGTACCTGTAAATACTCATGTGGGGCAAAAGAGACATAGTAGGCAAAATAAGTGTCTCAGGAGTACCTAACTCACTTCAGAACAGGTACATTGCTTGGCAGCAACTAGGACTGGTATAAATTCCTTTTCAGGACTCATGTCATTTTAAGAGTTGCTGTAATAGAAGTATGGATTTTGCCGCTTGCTCCGTCTGCTATTCTTATGTTGTCACTTTGGAAAATTATTTTTCTGGAGTTTGATAGTGATGCAAACATTCAGCGTTCCTAATGACTGTCCTCTTTAAACTTTTTTTATTATTTATTTTAAAAGGTATCTGTTGTCTTTTTATGGGATATGCACATCTCAATGAGCACACAACAACTTTTAGTTGTTGTGTTTATTCCAACATCATAGCAAGAGCTTTCAAGTCAGAATTTTAGAGCAGAGATTTTCAGATCTGGTTGCCTGCCTGTGTTCTAGTTTATAATTTTATTGAGGCCCCTAGAAAATCTTGGGATGGATTCCAAAATCTTGAACACCCATGCAATACTTTTGAATTCAGATATCTAAGAAGGTGTTTAAGCAATTAGTTTTCAAAGTCTGAGATTGCAGACTGGCATATAGCTAAATACATTAAATGTATGTCACAGCAACCAGTGAACCAAGATTCAGCTCATCTAATTTAGAACAATTATGAATTAGGTTAGAGTGACTTAGAGCACAGAACAAGATCAGTATCTTTGTGGTTTCTAGCTTTTTCCATTGACTAAAGACGGAACCTAAAAAACTGCCTCTGAGGCAACTCAAGATAAATGAATCCTTTCCTAGGTCACTCTATTATAAGTATGTTTAAAAATTGAAAGTATGCACCAAAGATTCTTTTAAATACTGGATATAATTGAAGGAAATAAGGTAAATTAAGATTGAACTAAAGTTTACATCAATTCTGAATCAGTGGACAGTCTGTAGATTCTTAGGTCTTTGCATTTGCTTTTAATTTCCTGTTAAGAATTATATCTGACACCAAAATCCAAAAATGATAAAATACTGTGAGAAAGACTATTATTGCAGAATTTCTTACCATGAATGGGTCCAGACTAGAAATACTAGTCTTTTATTATTATTATTTTAATAAAGTGAGATGAATAACAATATTTTATTCTCAGTGTTTTTCTAATGGGAAGAAAAATAAATTCTCATAAACCATGGACCTTGATCAAAATGAGACTTCATGTAAGGCACAAAACTTTATAGCATACCAGGCAGCTCTAGCAGAAATAAGAAGTGAGAGCTAAGATTTTTTCTCCACTTTCCACATCAGTGCTGCACAATGCCAGGATTCATTTATGATTCTTTTGTTCATATCCCTGTTCCTTCATTCTACCAAGGTCAATATACTGTCATAGAGACAGTAACAACAAAACCCAGCAGAAATCTCAGAGTAAATTTTATTTAAGAAATCAATCTTCATTATAAAATAACAAGACTATTTATAAAAGCTCTCCCTGTAAAAGTATTATCAGTATTTAAGGGGACACATGCATACTTAAAGGTGTACATACTGAAATTGTGGAAGAAACATAAAATATGTAAACTGTACTTCTGTTCTTATTTATTAACATTAGTTATTTCTAGCATTTCACAAGTGTAATTTTTTTCTAGTAGAACCATATATAAAAATTGTGTAGGTTTGTTAGAGTAAATCTATATTCATTCAGTAACAGCTTACATTTGCAAGACAACATGTTTAGAGGATTGCAGGTTGCTGAAAACAACAGGGGAGAAAGTAGGATGACAGTAAGACAAAGAATACCATTGCCTATTTATAACCCTTTTTCTCTTTAAGTATTAGCGAAAAAAAAAAAAAAGGGGGAGGGGAGCCTGGCATGAGTTCATATATTTCAAATGGAGAACTGGGATTACCTGCACTTCTGCCAGAAATGTGCAGAGAGTCCTGAGTGACATTCATGTTAGAAATATTTTTGTAGAAATGAGGTAAAGGAGCAATTAGCATGATTAACCATTCCACTTTAGCTTGACATATGCTCACACCTTTAATAATATTCCTTCAGCCACTAGGGATCCATATATTGATCAAAGACTGTGGGATTTTTAAGTGCTTATTCTTTTAAAGTGCTTTAAGTAAGAAGTATGTAATAGCCGCCAAAGATAAAACAAACCAAAACAGTCAAACAAACAAGCTGAAAACTATTCAGCATCAGTAAACTCTGTTTAGTTATTCACTGATAAATGATATATAGGTGGTATTGGAAATGTGAAGACTGTGGCCAAATTTGCATTTTTTCTGAAGAACAGGAAAAATACTACCCTGTACCAATGACTCTCCAGGTTGTAACTTCTCTGATGAATGGTTTTAACTTCACACATATGTGCTTCCAGGCCTGTTTCTGTGGCAAATAATTTCAGTTTTATCAAGATTGAACAAATCCTGTTTTAGAGATTAAATTGTTTTCAACTCTGCCCATGGCCTTGCTCTGCTTTGTGACTAGCACTTGAAAGCTGATAGCAGCTTAACACAGACCATCCTCCTCTCACAGTGTAAATCATCTACAATTTTCAGGTAATTGTCACATCATGAGAAGCTGGATCTAATGCAATTAATTTGAAAAGTCAATATATACTGCCATTCAGCTGCTACTTCACATGACTTGGGTCTCCTTCAGGTTCTGCCCCACATTCGGTCTCATGCCCTGTTTTCTTTAGCTCCTCTTTCCTGCACCAGCCATGTGTGGATATTTCAGATAGCCTGGGGCATCTTAGTAATACTGAAGAAGGTGAGTCTTTTCTATTTCAGTCATCTACTCTTGTAGATGTACTTTGGAATTCTACATCAAATTCATTCTTCAGAAACAGTCTCCTTAAAGGTTGTCACTTTTTTTGCTTGAAACAAGTTCCATGCAACTAGGGTACCCACAGAAGTGCAACAAGTCCAACTTTTGATTTAATCTGTTTATTATAGTCTTCTTAGTCTTTAATTTAATACTCACAATAGATCATTGAATTTCTTACCAGTTTCATTAAATATTTACCTTTTTGGTCTGTTGGCATAGGCTTGACAAGATCTCTAAGTTTATTTTTAAAATCACATTAGCTATTATTGTCAGTATTCTGCTTTCAAAGCCAGAAAGTGAAGGTTCGTTTCAACAGAGTAGATTGACAGCACCACTGTTGAGGTTTAATGAAGCACCATACAGCCACTTGCTCATTTCCTCCCAGTGAGATGGAGGAAAGAGAATCAGAACCGTAAAAGTTGGAAAATTCGTGGCTAAGATAAAAATAGTTTAATAGATAATGTAAAAGATTCACATGCCAGCAAAGAAAAGCAGGTGTTCAGCATCCCCAGGAAAGCAGGTCTCCACAGTGTGTAATTGTTGCCTGGAAAGACAAACAGCATCACTTCAAAGGTCCCTCTTTCTTCTTCTTCTCCAACCTTATATGCTGAGCATGATGCCATATGGTATGGAATATCCCTTTGGTCAGTTGGGATCTGCCGTCTTGGCTCTGCCCCTTCCCAATTTCTTGTGCACTCCCAGCCTCCCCAGTGGTGAGGCAGTACAGAATCACAGAATATGCTGAGTTGGAAGGTACCCAAAAGGATCATTGAATCCAACTCTTAGCCCTGCACAGGACCATCCCATTGCTCACCACTGGGTTTCCTGCTTTCTCCCTTCCAAGGTAGTTTAAAGCTCTGTCAACAATCCCCACTAGCTCCTGTGCTAGAACACTTTCCCCCTCTGAGACAGGTACATCCTGTCACATTTCAGAAGACCAGGTGTTGAGTGGGTCATCCCATGGTCAAAAAGCCCATTTTTTTTTCCAAGTACAAGAAACAGAAAAGGCCTTGGCTCCATATAAGTACTGCTCAGCAATAACAAAAGAATCTTTGCATTATTAACAATTTTGAGGACAAATATGTAATACAGGCTCTGTGAAAAAAGTTAACTCTACTTACTCCAGCAAAATCAGCATATGTGGTCAAACCACAAAACTAAAGTAAAGCAGCTCTAGTCATTAGATATTGCTGAAAATTGGTTTGATAAGGAATTAATACAGTTTTCAGAAAGATGACTTTGAATATATAGTTGTAGAAGTCTCTATTTCAAGAAGACAAGTGACAGGAGAAAAAAATAAAACAAACAAAACACATCAAAACTGAAACAAAATAATCAATTAGAGGAACACCCTTCTTCTCCAGAAATCCCAATAATGGTATATAGAGAGGACATGAAGACTAGATAGAGCTGAGAAATATGATTATCGATAGAATAGATAAATGAAGAAAAAATTGGTTTATTGTGCTATCAGCCCTTCAACCAAAGGTGTTTAAGAGACATTAATTCATTATTCTTAAACTAAAATGTAATACTTTTATCTAAAACCAGGCATCTGTAGGATAACAATATTTAGAACTTCTCTAATATAAGTTATGATCAATAAATCCTTTGAATAACTGTGATGGGTTGACCTTGGCTGGCTACTATACCCCCAGCCAACTGCTTTCTTACCCTCTCTCAACAAGACAAAGATAGAAAATAAATGGGAAATCCCAAAGGTCAAGATACAGGTGGTGAGATCCCTTAAAATATGCATCAGGTGATTTTCATTTAATTTTCCTTTTGGTAACTTACTGGTTGGAAAAAGAAACAGTTTCATCTGTCTAGGAAAGTAATTTTGTTCAGTTATGAGATTTTAAACGTCTGAAAAAGATTGCATACTAGTTAAGTGCCTTATCTGTATTAGTCTGATGATGAAACTGAAAATCAAAGTAATCATGGGCTTGCTCATGCTTTTGAATTTTATATAAAGAATTGTTCAGTACATTACAGTATCATGTCTTAAGTTTGCAAAGCAAGACATCTAATGGTTGACTTAAGTGTTTAATGATACTACCACCTTTGAACCACCAAAGAAATATTTGGGATTTTTCCTGCCCTTTGACTGTTACAAGATATAGCAGAAGTCTGTCATGGCTGATCTTTCTCATACGTACCTACTTTCAAGAAATGGCTCCAGATGTTAGACTCTGAGTAGACAGAGGCACCATGTGCAGTCAGAATTCAGGCATCACAGCTCTGCAGAATGAAAATATTTCAAACACCTGCTTACTGTTGCCTGTGATAGGATTTTTCTCATCTAATTCTGGCCATCTCAAAGTCAGGTATCTGGTTTAAGTTATTGATGGAAACTGATTCCACTAGTAGCAGAGAGAGAAGCATCTCCATCAAGTTGTTCATTTTTACAATACATGAAGGTGGAACAAGTAATTCCCTGAGGGTTATTATGTTTCTCAATTAACTGTAGATGAAACTAGAATAACAAGAAGACAACTTTCTGGAGACCTGAAGTTAGGTGAGATAAATCCCATTCTTTACTAATTTTCTCTAGACAGTATTTTTACTGTATGTGTTTTTGGCTTTCTGTAGATAAGATATGAATCATGGGCAGTTCTATGCAGCCATAATGAAATTAAAAAAAAAAAAAAACAACAAACCACAAAGTATGCAATTAATGAAAATTTTCTAAAAGATGGATCTGTTACTGGGATGCAAAAAAACCAGCTGAGACATGTTTGAGTTTGCTGGTGTTGTCTTCCTTGTTCTTGGGAGCACAGCTGAGAGTGGCACTTATAAAAAACCAAGAAACTTATATTTTTGCTCAGTCCATTATATTGTACAATTTTGTGTCATATAAAGACACTTGCTTCCTTTCAAAGGTTGAAAGTGATCTTTAATCTCATAAATAGCATCTCTTTTTAAGTGAATTTGAAATGAATCAGAAACTTTCAGTTTAAGCAAAGGGAAACAATTTTTTGTTGCCTTCTTTTTTATGAGAACTAAAGGATCATTATAACCGTTGTAAAAAACAACATGAGATTCTGTGAGCAAGGTACAAGTAAGAGGAAGTATGGCAAACTGTGTTTCTTTTCTGTTTCTGTAAAGGATGCAGTGCTTTGAATGAAATTCTTCTCATTTGTGACCCGCAAAGTAGTGAAGGAACTACCTGTATGATGACTGCATTTAATTTCTGACATCTGTCTGCAAGTGGCACTTGTAGGAGACAGAATGACAAAATGATAGACAATAATTTCTGAGACAATTTTCCACTGAATCTTGACCAAATGTAACTTTTCTTTATATCTAAATTATCTATGAATTTTGTGTGAATTCTGCTGCTGAGCTTAATCCATGGGTCAACATTTTCAAAACACAAAGTACTTCATTATATGGAAAACTCTTTAACATACCTACATACAAAGCTTTAATGAAAAATTTTGCAGACTTTCATAGATGCCAGAGTATCTATTAGAATTGATGACAGCTGTGAAAAAATTACTCTAGGAAAATTGCCAATTTTAATAGAGAGTACTATTGCTTTCCTATAGGCTTTATAAATCATCTCTGACAAAACCATGCTAGGAAATACAATTCTCTACTATATTTGCAAGATGATCAAATATGTATAGGATTTTTTTTTTACTTTTCCATAGTTTTTCCTCCATTTCTTTAAAAAATAAAGAATTATTATTTATTGATAATTCAATTATTATTTAAATAATTTATTTTTATTAAATGTATTATAATTTATTTATTAAAAGAATAGATACCTCTGTATTGAGGTTGCCCTTATCCTGATTAAGGGGGCAGCGTAAATGACAGCCAGAAGAACTCAGGCACAGCAGGGCTCAGAAGGCTTGATCAGAAGGCTTAGAACTTAGAGAGTTTCCAAGTGAGATTATTCAAGATAATTTCACAGACAGTTTCCTCATAGATCATAGTAGTTAACAGTAGTTCCTAGTAGGTAGTAGTAGTAGTAGTATTCTCAGTAACATCCACACCTTTTATATCCTCTCACATCCAACATGTCATGACATTATTGGCTAGCCCATTCACTTCACATTCACCAAAGCATCTCATTGGTCACAGGACCCCCCACATACCACAGGTATCTCTCTTCTCTCTAAGGGAAAACTCTAAACTGTTTTCTTTAAAGGATGCACTTACAGTCACCTCTACACCTCTGTTCCAATTTCCTAAAATAGTTCTTAACATTCTTGTGTGGGTTTTCAGATTTTTGTTTGTTTATTATCGTTGCTGTAGTTTTGAGGGTTTTTTGAGGGGCATTTTTATTTCTTTCAATATCTATGTATTCCCATGGAAACATTATTCCTTGTCTATAGTATCTGTTGTGCTGCTTTTCTGTTGGTTTTTGTTTTGTTTTGTGCTTTTTATCCCTAGTGTTTTAGTATTTATCTTTTGCAATGGTGTTTTCTCAAACTACATCTCATTGATTCATCTAGGAATAACATCTTTTGCTGCCACTGTCCTATTCTTTCTAGATGAAGGGAACTGGTTCTGCTGCTGTGTACTTCAATAAGTCTTCCACTATTTATAAGGCTACAGGAGATATTTATTTACTTCTTGTCATTTCTTTAAAAAAAAATATCTAAACCCAGAAGAACTGAAATCCTGTTTACATGTAAAAAGCAGTCAGTTAAAAATAAAAATAAAAAGAGCTGGATGTATTTCCAGTACTTGTTCTTATGTAAAGCTCAAGAAACATTAATTAAAAGCTTTTCTTTCATAGCAGTATGTTAAAAGCCTTAATATCATCATGGTATAATGCAACACTAATTTGATGTGATTGAACAATATTAATAGAAGACAATAGTTAATAATATGGTGTGATGGACAGTCATAGTTGTTCACATGTTATTTTGATGGGCCAGTCTAAATAGCTAGTGTTTCAAAAGACATCATATCAGAATACATAGGTTGTTTGGCTTTTCCAGAAACCCTAAGACATTATTATAATAATCAGCTTACTGCTTTGCACTTGCTGGAAGCTGTTTGCTATTTCTGTGGGTTCAAACTAGTGCTTCTATGTCATCTCAAAGAATTTCAGATGAGATTGTATCAGAAGGAGAACTTTTATTTGTAGAGTATTGATATATTTATGCATCAACATTGAATGTGCAAAAAAAGTAGCTTCTTAAAATACATATTGCTTTAGAAACATAATAAAAGATTTCTTGTGACAAGGAAATATTTTGAAACTTCTCAGTCCATCACTCAAATTTTTTTTATTTTTTTTTATTTGTAACATGTATTTTTGATTTAGTAAGCTTAAAGAATTTTGAACAACTATTTCATCATTCCAAGGAAAGATTACCCAAAATGGGTTAATAATAGAATTTGATAGGAGTTTGGATTAATCTTAATAAAGATAGAATATAAATAATTTTTTCAAAGCCATGTAAAACCGGAGAAAATAAACACAGATTTATATCTTCTTCAGATAAAGAACTACATTCTGTATACCTTATGTATTAAATGGAATATCAAACCATGTCACACTCTTTTTACAGATTTACAGCTACTATGTCTGGGTTTTCCTCCAATGACAGAATATCTTAAGCAATGATTCTTTCTTACAGATTTCTTAACTCTGTGACAATCTTCTGCTGTTATTATTTTTCTGAGAGCTCCCAAAATTATACATTTAGTATCCGTCCATATTACAGCTGGAAAGCAGCACCACAGAAAGGGACTTGGAGATTCTGGTTGATGGCAAGTTGAATCTGAGTCAGCAGTGCCCTGGCAGCCAGGAGGGCCAACTGTGTCCTGTGGGGCATCAGGCNCACAGGACCCCCCACATACCACAGGTATCTCTCTTCTCTCTAAGGGAAAACTCTAAACTGTTTTCTTTAAAGGATGCACTTACAGTCACCTCTACACCTCTGTTCCAATTTCCTAAAATAGTTCTTAACATTCTTGTGTGGGTTTTCAGATTTTTGTTTGTTTATTATCGTTGCTGTAGTTTTGAGGGTTTTTTGAGGGGCATTTTTATTTCTTTCAATATCTATGTATTCCCATGGAAACATTATTCCTTGTCTATAGTATCNTCATTGGTCACAGGACCCCCCACATACCACAGGTATCTCTCTTCTCTCTAAGGGAAAACTCTAAACTGTTTTCTTTAAAGGATGCACTTACAGTCACCTCTACACCTCTGTTCCAATTTCCTAAAATAGTTCTTAACATTCTTGTGTGGGTTTTCAGATTTTTGTTTGTTTATTATCGTTGCTGTAGTTTTGAGGGTTTTTTGAGGGGCATTTTTATTTCTTTCAATATCTATGTATTCCCATGGAAACATTATTCCTTGTCTATAGTATCTGTTGTGCTGCTTTTCTGTTGGTTTTTGTTTTGTTTTGTGCTTTTTATCCCTAGTGTTTTAGTATTTATCTTTTGCAATGGTGTTTTCTCAAACTACATCTCATTGATTCATCTAGGAATAACATCTTTTGCTGCCACTGTCCTATTCTTTCTAGATGAAGGGAACTGGTTCTGCTGCTGTGTACTTCAATAAGTCTTCCACTATTTATAAGGCTACAGGAGATATTTATTTACTTCTTGTCATTTCTTTAAAAAAAAATATCTAAACCCAGAAGAACTGAAATCCTGTTTACATGTAAAAAGCAGTCAGTTAAAAATAAAAATAAAAAGAGCTGGATGTATTTCCAGTACTTGTTCTTATGTAAAGCTCAAGAAACATTAATTAAAAGCTTTTCTTTCATAGCAGTATGTTAAAAGCCTTAATATCATCATGGTATAATGCAACACTAATTTGATGTGATTGAACAATATTAATAGAAGACAATAGTTAATAATATGGTGTGATGGACAGTCATAGTTGTTCACATGTTATTTTGATGGGCCAGTCTAAATAGCTAGTGTTTCAAAAGACATCATATCAGAATACATAGGCTGTTTGGCTTTTCCAGAAACCCTAAGACATTATTATAATAATCAGCTTACTGCTTTGCACTTGCTGGAAGCTGTTTGCTATTTCTGTGGGTTCAAACTAGTGCTTCTATGTCATCTCAAAGAATTTCAGATGAGATTGTATCAGAAGGAGAACTTTTATTTGTAGAGTATTGATATATTTATGCATCAACATTGAATGTGCAAAAAAAGTAGCTTCTTAAAATACATATTGCTTTAGAAACATAATAAAAGATTTCTTGTGACAAGGAAATATTTTGAAACTTCTCAGTCCATCACTCAAATTTTTTTTATTTTTTTTTATTTGTAACATGTATTTTTGATTTAGTAAGCTTAAAGAATTTTGAACAACTATTTCATCATTCCAAGGAAAGATTACCCAAAATGGGTTAATAATAGAATTTGATAGGAGTTTGGATTAATCTTAATAAAGATAGAATATAAATAATTTTTTCAAAGCCATGTAAAACCGGAGAAAATAAACACAGATTTATATCTTCTTCAGATAAAGAACTACATTCTGTATACCTTATGTATTAAATGGAATATCAAACCATGTCACACTCTTTTTACAGATTTACAGCTACTATGTCTGGGTTTTCCTCCAATGACAGAATATCTTAAGCAATGATTCTTTCTTACAGATTTCTTAACTCTGTGACAATCTTCTGCTGTTATTATTTTTCTGAGAGCTCCCAAAATTATACATTTAGTATCCGTCCATATTACAGCTGGAAAGCAGCACCACAGAAAGGGACTTGGAGATTCTGGTTGATGGCAAGTTGAATCTGAGTCAGCAGTGCCCTGGCAGCCAGGAGGGCCAACTGTGTCCTGTGGGGCATCAGGCAAAGCATTGCCAGCCAGTCAAGGGAGGCAATTGTCCTGCTCTGCTCTGCACTGGGACCGCCTCACCTTGAATATTGTGTGCAGTTTTGGGAACCACAATCCAAGAAAGATATTAAGCTCTTAGAGAGTGTCCAAAGGAGGACAGTGAAGATGGTGAAGGGCTTTGTGGGGAAGCCGTATGAGGAGTGGCTGAGGTCAGCTGGCTTGTTGAGCCAAGGCTCCCCAGGGAAGTGGTCACAGCACCAAGCCTGACAGAGTTTGAACAAGTCTCTCAGGCAGGTGGTGTAACTCTTGGAGATGGTCTTGTGTGGGGCTAGGAGTTGGAGTTCAATGATCCTTGTGTTTCCCTTCTAACTCAGAATATTCAATGATTCTCTGAAATTCAATGGTGAAAAGAAACATGAAAAAAAAACTAACATGTTGAAAAAAATCTATATTAAATAACCATGTAGAGTTTTGTTATAATACAGTTTTCAGCATCTTGGGAAAAAAAATACTGAAACATAAAATAGTCTTCATAAATACATTGGTTTTATGTCAAGAATTTTGGTCAAAGAAGATAAAGACACTGGAGCCTAACACATCACATGTGTAAATGAAAATATTTGACTGGTAAACTCTGAGGCTGGGTCTAGTGTTTATTCCTGAATTTTAGCTTATGATTGTTTACTACAAAATGAATAAAGCTGATGGTAAGTTACTTCCTTCCGGATGTATTTATTCTGTCCTGAGTGGTCTTCTCTTTGGCCTTTTTTTAGACTATTATGTAAATGCATTTCCCTCCTCATTTTCCTGTGGTGACAGGGAAAACTGAAAAGTGAGAACTATGTTTACATATATCTTCAGGTTTGTGGGGACACTGACACACTTTTTGCTAAGGCTTCCACTGTTCTAGCCATGAAGATATTCTGCAAAGGCTAAGGAGTATCTCTTACTTTCAAGAAGTTCTTTACCATAATTCTTATCAGGTTACTTAAGCTGTAGTATTTTCAAAGCAAGTGTTTAAAATGCTATTCTTACACATTGACTCTCTTTAGTTTATGTGAAATGAATTCACTAATGTGGTTTGAGGAAACTTTATGCAGTTTGAAGCTTACAGTGTGAAAAGATGTTTAGATATTGTTCATAATAGCTACAGTACTTTATTCTGCACATGGCTTTGGTGAAGTAATAAGGCCTACAGATTTATTGTTTTTCACATTACTAAAGAAGCAAACAAAAGAAGTAGGGAAAAAGGAATGTAAATATAAAGGTCTGGTGTTTGGGGTTTTTTTCATACCTACTGTATGTTTTTTTTTTAATTTGGAGAATGTCAGGTTAGTTTTTATGTGTACCACTAAATCTTTAGTCGCATTTTTAACCTTAGACTCCCACACTTGTTTTTTTTTGTCCAATCTCTTTCTGAAACACTTCCAAGAAAGAAATAAAAAGAGAGAGACAGAGAAATGGAAACTCTCTTCAGTATGGAAAATGACAGGAACGGATCTCATAAACTTAAAGTGCAGAGGGCTGTAATGTTAAAAAATATAAGTCATTATACCTACATGATGAAGTCTTTTCCAGAAAACTGAAAGAAATTGATGGTAAAAGCTTTGCCAATAGTGTGATCACTAGCTAGATCAAGTCAGACTAGCTGGCAAGCAGGTGAAGTGACCTAGGAGCTGTAGAGATGTGTTTCTAAGACCAGGACACAGGAGGAGCTGGCCATCTGTGGAATCCCCCAAGCCAGCTGCTGCAGGGACTATGTGTGTTTGTGTCCAGGGGTGAGGCATGTAGATAAGGATCCAGGATCACAGGATCACAGAATCCACCAAGCTGGAAGGGACCCACAAGGATCACCAAGTCCAACTCCTGGACCATCCCCGAGTTACAACATGTGACTGAGAGTATCATCCAAAAGCTTCTTGAACTCTGGTAGGCTTGTTGCTATGACCACTTCTCTGAAGAGCCTGATCCAGTGACCAGCCACCCTTTGGGTGAAGAACATTCTCCTAATTTCCAGCCTAAACCTCCCCTGACACAACTTCAGGCCATTCCCGCAGGTTCTGCCATTGGTCACTACTAAAACATCAGTGCCTGCCCCTCTGCTTCCCCTCCAGAGGAAGTTGTAGACTGCAACAAGGTCTCATCTCAGTCTCCTCTTCTCTAGGCTGAACAGAACAAGCGCCCGCAGCCACTTCCTACATCGCTTCCCTTCAAAGCCCTTCACCATCTTTGCTGCCCTCCTTTGGACACTCCCTAAGAGCTTAATGTCTTTCTTATATTGTGGTGCCCAAAACTGGCCAAACCAGTGCAGAGTAGAGTGGGGCAATCCACTCTCTGGACCAGCTGGTGATTCTTTGCTGGAAATTCAACACAGGAAAGTGCCGGATTCTTCAGCTAGGATGGACAACCCCAGATGTTTGTACAGACTGGGAAACAAGATGCTGGAAAACAGTGCCACAGAAAGGCACCTGAGGGTCCTGGTTAACGGCAAGCTGAATATGAGTCAACAGTGCCCTGGCAGCCAGGAGGACCAATGGTATCCAACTGCAGCATGGATTGTGAGTCCAAGGACAATGCCTGAGAAATCTGCAGCATATCAATGTAGGTGTATGCATGTGTGTGTTTGTAGATGCACACGTGTGTGCTAGCAAAGGGGGTCTGGAATGCACACAGAAATAGCTTAATAAACGGAAGCAGGAAAAGGGAAAAACTAGCATCATATGTATATTTTAGAATTGTCCCAGGAATAAAGTTGTGTAATGAAAAGACCCCAAACAATAAAAACCCAAAGAAAATTAACAAGAAGAAAGGAATACAAAATGAAAATTATATTACATAAAGAAAGTGAGAAGTATACACCACACAGGTAGATTGAAAACCATCAAAGAAGATGGAAAAGGAAGAATATTCATAGAGATTATACTAAGCCAGATTCTCAAATATCTGTGTGAGAAAAGAAACAATGAGGCAATGACAAACTTATATGCATTTCTTTTTAAATTGGAAATAAATAAATAAATGGAATCAGAGAATTGTTAATAGATAGGGTAAATAAATAATAGAAGATGGATTGGAGGGAATGTTAAAAAAGAACCAGGCATAGGAAGAAGAGAAAAGAAACCAAACAGAAAAGAACCTTGGAGAGCTTTAAACAGAGAGTATTTTGTAAAAACTTGCAGAACCTTTACACTGAAAAAGAAGAATAATGGTTTTACTGGGAAGTGTTTTGAAATATACAGAATAAGGTGTGAATTAATCACTAAATTCTCTCTGTTGCAACCACATACACCCAGGCATTCAAAATTTTATCTGAAGTGTGTTTAAGTATCCACTGTAAAATCTACCTCAGCTCACAAAGCACTTTGCAGTTCCTGAAGCTGAGGAAATCTATATATATATATACTTGCAGAAAGACTAAGAGTCACAGCTGTGAAGTTCTGTGAAAAGTGAGCAAGAAACATCAAAACTGCTGCAAGTATTCTACTTTTAGCAGTATGAAATTTGATGATGTCTATGCCTAAGAGCAAAGAATAATAATTCTTAACACTTTTTCAAAAATTAGTGTATTGAGAATTTCTTCCTGTGCCAAAATCTGATGTTCACCTAAACACTGTGCACTTGAGCAAGATCTCAATAGTGGAAATCCAAGATTTTAACAGCAGTGAAAAAACTTGAATATTCTGCTATGCACACTATCTTTTTCTGTGATCAGTATGTAATGTTTGATAGGAAAATAAAAATCTTTTCCCTCTGTGTAGGTGATAAACAGAGCCATGAAATGCTCATTTATTATAACAAAATATTTCAAAGATAGATGTACAGTGAAAGCTAGTGCTAGGGCTATTTAAATGGAAGTGAAAATAGGGCTACAACTCAAAATAAACCCCAAAACAACCCCTTACAGATAAATGCTGGGGGTTTTGGATGTAAATCCCTGCAAAAACAAGATTCTTGAAAATATTTTTTTATTCTGTTATTTAGTGTTCAAGGAACTAAAATTTCCGCTAGTTCCCTTGCAAAGCCAATTTATATGTCACTACGGGAAACTCAAATATATAACAATTTCTTTTAAAATTTGTCTATTTCTTTCCTTTTTTTGTTTTTGTTTTTTTTTTTCACCTGATTAAGATACTCTCTCACTCTTCAGTACCAATACTGTAATTTTTCTTTTTAATCTTCAAGACAAGTGTTATATACTTACTTTATTTAAGACTTCTGCTTATGTGTAATTTCTTCAGACACGCTCTTCTGAAGTCTTTCCAAGTATTGATTATCTTTCTGGTAAAGAGGCACCTATAAGAAAAAGGAACATACCAGGTACAGGGAGTTGGTCTCCAGTAAGTGCGTATGATGTAATTGTATGTTCTTGGTCTATGGCATTTACCTCTTGTTCTTGATCTGATAGCATTTAAACATTTCAGATATACTGAGGCTTTGAAATATGAAGAATGGAAGTAAAAACTGGAAACTGCTCTTTAATGAGTTACTAAGCAGATTAGCGCACAAAATCCCTTAATAAAGAAACAAACAAACGAACAAGAAGAACAGGAGGTGCATTTCTTTATTCATTCTTAAGAAGTCTGTTTTATTGTCCTTATTCTTCTGGCTTCTCTTAAGTTCAGTTCTGGGCCATTTAGCATTTGTCTTTCCTCCAAAGCAAAGGCTTGTTCATGTAGGTTTGACATTTTATTTTCTGCTGCTTTTAACAAAGATAGACTAATTTGATGGATGGTAATACTGAAATACACAACCCGCTGAGAATATCTTACATAGTTTAGAAATGTATTATGGTTATGTGAGAGTTTATCAGCATCTCTAGAACACATTAGCAAGATGTTTTGCAGATTTCTAGCAATTACTTTGAAGTCTTTAAACATTATTACAGTTTTTCACTGTGGGATGCTGAAAAGAATAAATCTGTCATCTGTTCTTTAAGGGTTACATACTGTCACCTAAAGCCAACAGCACAACACTTGGAAAAGACATTTTGTTATCACCCGTGATATAATTATTATCTGATCAATAATAAATGATAACTCTTAGTCTTTTATTGTTTGCCCTCATACAGATTACCAGCCTCAGAATTTTTTACTGAAATCTAAATATCAGAAAACACTGAGTTTCTACACCCCTTTTTAAAGTTTGTTTTGTTCTGTTTTGTTTACACTGCAGAATCATTTGTTTCCTGAAAGTCGTTTACCATGTCTACTGCCTGTGTGTGGATGGGAAATCTTCATATTAAAGTAGAACTTTTAACCTTGAATAAGGTATTTGTCAACCTTATTTATTCTATATTGCAGTAGAAACATTTGTTTATCATAAAAACATTGTTTTGAAGAGACCTCAGGAGATCTAGAAGATCAATTATTCCAACTTCTCAGAGTAGGTCTAGTTAGAGAAGGTTGCTGAAGGCCTTCATTAGTTGAGTTCATATGATCTCCAAATATCCAGAAATCTCAAGCTCAACCAACTATTTCCTTTTTCAGGATAATTGAAGCTGTGGTACTGGTGAATTTCCATATAAATNAAATAATACTGCAGTTGTTTCACTCTGACAATCTCTTAAAGGAACCTGTGCTTTTAATAACATTGGTAAGGCTTAAGCATATACTAAGCATAAAAGCTTTTCCTTACTTAATGTGCCAAACTTTTGCTTGTGCTTAAACTCATATTAACAATGGAAAATTCATATTACCAAAAGAAATATTTGCAAAGAGAAGAAGATTAGTCTTAGCTTTGGGAGTCCTCAGAGGGTGAGCAGCAGAAACTATGTGCTTGCAGAAATACAACTCAAACTTCTCTAAAAGAACCTTAAATAATCTTCAATAGGATTGCCATTGAACGAATACATTGGAGTTGTTGATTTGAATACATAACGATGAAGCTTTGTTGATGAAAAATATATTCGTATTAGAATGATAACGTCTATGTTGTAGATTGAATGAAAGAAACATTATCATACCTGCAAAAGACTAGAAATATTTATTTAGATGTAAAAATAGGTTAAAAAAATAACATCTAAGAGCAGGTAAATTAAAAAGGCACAAAAATGACAGACTCCATAATGATCTTAAAAGAAGTGTCTAGTAAATTCTTATTGTTAACTTCATCAGTTAATCTTTCTGTATTATTATTTTTCTCCAGTTCTCTTGTTTGTACTTAAATTGCTACACTTTCCCTTTTGCACTCTTCAGTGTACCTCTATGACTAAAGACTTCTACTCACTTTGAAGTTAGGAAACCTTTTTATTGCTTAACGGCAAATTATGTCCCTTTATTAAGAGGTTACTGGAAAAGTGTTTAAGTATTTTAAGATTACAGAAAAAAAAAAAGAACATCTCTTCCCTTCTGCTGCTTTGTGACATAGGCTTTTTTATTATTTGTACTGTGTTAACCCCCAAAGGCCCCAACCATGAAGCTGCATGTGCTACAAAGCTACTTGTGCTAAATATAGTAAAAAACCCCAAACAAATGACAATTTCTGCTCTCAAGAGGTTTTTATCTGTGCTATGGTCACCAGATACTTTCATTTCACTAGAATTTGAATATTTATCTTAGAGGTATTTCTGAATAGAAACAACAGCTTTATTGTAATATATTTGAAGATTGACTCACCAAACTCTCGAACAGTTTCTTGGAATGTATTATGATAACTAAGAATGCACAAATT
>VWZD01007423.1:0-27712 GCA_013396695.1 Sakesphorus luctuosus | reverse complement strand
CTTAAAAAAAAAAAAACAAAAAAAAACCCAAACCAAAAAGAGCTGCTCTTCATGGAGGATATGCTCTTATTAATTCTTCTAAGGGTCATTCTGAAAGTGACAGAAGAATCAGTGCATCACTCCTCCTGTATTATCATAACTGGCTTTGTATTGGATGTTTTCTGTTATTCTTCTATGTATTTCCTAAAGTGTCAGAAAAATTAAGTTACATACCATAGATTTATGTTGCTAACAGTAAAAGACAAAGGAGGAGGAAGAGGCGGAGAATGGCCTTAAACTTAATTAAAAAGACTCAAAATAACATTTCATTTGAAGAAGAATTCTTAACACCACTAGATGGAAATTTAGAAAATGAAATTCCTAAGAATAATTACTAAAAGCTACTTTCATCTTTTGAATAAATAATTTGGATCCCATTGACCTGAAGAGATCACTAATGAAACATGTAGATGAATCTACATTTGAAATACTGTAGAAAGCCTGCAAAAACCTCCATCAAAACTAATGCAGAACAATATAGAAATTCAAATTATAAAAAAGGAGGTTTGCATCGAGAAGTAGAAACTAATATACCTAGACCAAAAAATCATATTAGCTAAAAGTATACAGAAAAGACTGTTTTCACTCAGAACTGAGTTTGCAGGGCTCTCTGAAAAACTACAGAACTAGACTAGCTCTCACCTACTTTATCCTCATCTTCTTTAGAAGGAGATACATGAGCTTATGAAGTATTATACTCTTTCAAGACAAAATGCCTGGGGAATGTTACTGTACTTCACAGTATTTACTTCACTTGTACAGTGCAACACACCAAACAATGAAAACAATACATAAATTGTATTCTTGTGTATGATGACAGCTCTCACTTCAAGACTCTAAAAGCTATCATTCACCCAGTCACACCATTTCTATCAACACAAACACATATTAGTGCATTAACACATATGAAATGCCCAGACGTCAGAAATCTTTCAACATGACAACCTTCACTGACTCATTAGTAGGATCTGTTTACTTCCAAATGCCTAATTATTTTTGTTTGATTATTATTAATTCTGATTTTTAAGCTTACAAGTAATTGGGGAGGACCATAACTTTGATATTATAACTCTTATTTTTTTCCTTTGTAGATTTTAAATATCTAGCAGTTACTCAGCAGATTTCTCATCTTTCACAACTTCTGTTGCACAACCAAAGAATTAATAGAACTTGGCTTATTTTGTACTCTGTTAGAGTCTTGACAGGTAATACTGCTTTCCCCACAGTTCAAGGTTGTCAGATATCAAGAATTATTCTCATCCTTTAGCTAAATGCTAACTGGGTACAAAAACCAACCAACCAATCAACCAACCAAAAAAAAAAACACAGAGAAAGCAAGGCTTCTTTAACAAATCAGAGGTTAAAAGCACATAGAAATAGATTGCTGGGATATGTAGACTATGGTTACACTTCAAAGGCAATGAGCCTTGTTTGCTTCATATTACTCCATTACCATCTCGCCAATGTTGCTACATTTTACTGTCCGTTTATCAACCTATATGTATCTCCACCCCCAGTCACCTCACAACTATGATACAACTCCTTGTATTTAACCAGAGTTTCAAATCAAGGCCAGACACGGTCCTTCTCAAGTATTTGAGAGTGTTGACAGATACTGAATATAGGACATACTATTCTCATATCCTACCTCCCATTTTATGATCAAATTGCCCTTCAGCTTGTGAGCATGTCTTGCCAGTCCCTTCAGCGTAGCAATATTCTCATTGTCAAATGATACTAATGAGCTCAACAGTCTTTGCTTCATCTTCCAATTGCTGTTGTCTCATCCATCATACTTTCATGATGTCTGTGTAACTATACCTGAGATGAAGGTTTTCTCATCCGCAACAGAGTAACAATTCAGAGTAACAAGGCAAAAGACAGCTTCTATACTATCTGGGCTTTTGTAACTAAAAGAGGATTCCAAAACTATACCCTGCCTTTTGTCCTCCTCCTTTTCTTCTCTCCTCTCTTCAATGATCAGCTTGCTTAAGTGTTTCATTCCAAAAAGGCCCTTATAGTATGTTTTTTACTCTTCAACCCCCTCAAGGTTGGCAAGCCCTCCACAGCAACTCAGAAGAAACTGTTCTATAAATTAAAAAATGTCTACAGCCTTTACTTTTATAAAAGCTGCAAAGATACTGTTGTAAAGGTGTTGCTGGCTATTTCTTCTTTAGGCTTCCTAACCAGACAGGATAACAGTGGAAATGCTTGTGTACTCAGAAAGGTAACTTTTAGATACACATGGGATTACTGAGAGGGAAAAAATAAATACTACAACAATCTCTTGATATGCTTCCCCAGATAGTATCTTTGTCATCAATCTCAAACATTTTATCAGATTGTGGTGACATAAGCATTGGTAAGCATTTGTGGTAAGCTTACCAATTGTGGTAAGCATTTGAAAACTGATGATTAAACAAGTTCATTTTCCTATGCCAAATGCAAGCTTGAGAAGGAAACAGCTTACATGGGTAATAAGGTTTGTTTTGGATCGATACACAGTAGATTGCCCAGTGCTGATTATTTTGAACAAATGTACAGCTCTACCCCATGTAATAAAAATCTGGCTGCCCTTTGTTACTCATGAAACTCATAAAGGTTAAACCTTTAGCCTGAAGGAAAAAAGATCCTTTTCATCCAATGAAAATTAATAGGACTGAGCATCCTTCCCCTTGCAGGCAGCTCTAATTTTTCAGCTAAGAGGCAGAGAGGTCTAAGAAGAATTGATGATGGAAAGTTTTTTTCACCACCATAAACACATTTTAAAAGCAGCTAGCAGTAGGCTCACTCTGAGAATTGCATGTCTGAGGCCATGCCAGTGGTACTTAGCACAGCTGCTCATGGCTGGGTGCCTGATTCGATGCTGTTTGTCTCAAGATTTTCCAGTGGACCATTTTAAGTGGCAGCATACAGCTGATGTGCCATATAACCCACATTAACACCTCACCTGCAAAATACATAATTACATTCCAATCTGGTGATTAGATGCAAAATGCAAACACATGCATGTCAGTAGTCACCATGCCTAGCGAAGAAAAGGAGTGGATTGTTATCCAGAACTAGTGTCTCATCCTGTCTCTCCAAAGAAGATTATTGGCAGTTGTGTAGAAATTAAAATTTCATACAATCCTATTTTGCATAATGTTTTTTAAGGCTAAGTAAATTTAACTCTGTTTGTTTCCCTGATATTTATTTTGCATCTTAACTCTCATGTAAAGATTTGTAAAACATATTTCTGTGATGCTAAAAAAAAGAAATATTCTGATAAATTACTTCTCATATATATAAGAATGAGTTGACAAATTGTGTGATTTATAAAATTAGAGGATGTTAATCTAATATCTCCTAATATAACTTCTACTCTCATGTCAATCTTCTTTACACTGGAGCATGTTTGTTCCAGATTTATTTATTTTTAATGACTAGTGTTCACTTCAGATTGAAGCTTATGTTTGTATTAAACTAATTTACATCCATTTGAAAGTGTTAAATTCAAGCCATTCCCTTTTTCCACTGGGAATACAGTCAAGCACAGTTGCTGCCAAATAACTATTCAGAAAATATGCTTTTATTATTGTTGTTTCTTTAAGTGATTATATGCAGTGGCTGATATGAGAACACATTACAGCCATTGTTAGTACACTGGACTAAGCTCTGCACTACTACAGCAGGTAACAGCTAAAAAACTTCAAAGAAAACCTAAGCCTTGAATTTAGGAATAATTTCTTAAGACTTACTTAAAACACGGAACCACACAATGGGTCAGGTTGGAAGGAATCACTGGAGGTCATCTGGTCCAACCTCCCTACTTAAGCAGGGTCCTCTTCAACATGTGTACAAGGTTTGTGTCCAAATAGCTTTTGGATATCTCCAATGAGGGAGACTCCACGGCCTCTCTGGGAAATCTGTTCCAGTGCATGGTCACTGCACAGTAGAGAAGTTCTTCCTCATATTCAAGTGGAACTTCCTGTGCATCAGTTTCTGCCCATTATCTCTTGTCCTATTGCTCAGCACCACTGAGAAGAGCCTGGCTCTATCCTGTTGTCACCTCCTCTTCAGATACTTACAGACATTGATAAAATAATTTAATAAATAATTATACATCATTCATACACATCACACATTTATCAACTATACCTATTTGATGAATTAGTATACATTGATAAGAATGCATTGATAAAATAATGTACTTATGCAGAATAATGCATTAAATTCCCACCCTCAATGAGACATGAAATGTGGTTTGGGGTTTCTTACCTTAAAATAATACAAGTAGATAGCCTAGCAGTGTGCACTTTTCCTAAATTGCATGTGTTTTGAGGTTATCTTCTTGAAAATTCTTACATTGAAAAAACCCCAAAGCTATCATTGCTTGTGATATGCTGCCCCCCAAAAGAAACAACCTTGAAAACACATATTATATTAACAAGATATCTAGTAAACAAACCCAATGTCTTTAAAGAGATTTATGACAAAGGTAAAGTTTAGGAAAACACGATTTTAAAGAGGGTGAGGGCTTGTTGTGTGGACTCTGTGAAGAAGAGGAAAATGAAATATGAGGAAAATGGTGATCTGAATATCTAAGGAAGTCTGGATGTGTTCTATAAAGTGGTAAAAATGAAGCTTGCATAGACCATCATAAAGACGATGCTTCCTAATTTTGTAGACTACACAATCCCCTTCTACTCTAACCTTCACACAGGTAAGATTCTTGCTAGAGGGAAAGATAGCAATAGATTTTGGTATCTGACTACATTCTGTAATGAATCAAGTGAAGCGTCTGGACCTTTTTGCTTCAGTTTCTGTAAAACCAGCTGCTGTTACTGGACTTACCTGGCTAGCAGTACTTGGGGAACACACTGCTGCTGGCAAGACCTCCAAGGGCTGGGGAGAAAAGCATCTACTACACTGGTAGTCCATTGCTGTCATCCCTGAGCTGAGGCTACAGGATTTGGAGCTGGCCATGTATTCTGCGTGTGAAATGCTGCTAAAGGCTATCAAAATGGTTTTGAGACGTGAGATTTGGAAATACAAGCCAGCTCTTTTCTCTGCTTTTTCTTTTGCACAGGTCTTACCTCCAAAGCTATAGTAACTTCTTGGTGACCCCAACACAATGAGGGAGATTTCAGGTATGTTCTTTACTTGACAAGCATGGGCTTGGTCACTCCCTTTTCAATTTTTATATTAATGGACCTCTGAGAAGTTCTCTACATTTGAATTTCTTACTTTGTCACACTAATAAGTGCTGTTTTAAAAAATTTCATATCTCTGAGCATCCATATCCTGATAGGTACTTAAGAGAAGAGTATAAAAAAATGGCTCCTTCCCTGAAGAGCTTGAAGTTCAGGAAAGCAGCCATTTGCAAACTGTACTATAAGAACTAGGAAATGGCATATATTGAATTGTTAACTCTTACATTGTGCCTACATAATTTTCATATCAAGTCTTTCTTTGATAAACTGATCAACAATTCTGTTTTAACAGTCTTCTTGAGAGTGTTTCTTACCTTGATCAAATAATTGACAGCTCCGTTACACAATTTGTATATCTTTGCAAACTATTGTATCACAAGGAAAAAGAAAATGACCTAAAGCAACTTAGTTAAACTAACAAGAGAAGCAACTGCTCCAAAGAAATGACTTTACAAACACGAGCCTTTTGTAGAGACACCAGATTTCAAGAAGATTAAAGTGCAGTGAGGCACTATGATACACACTGATAACATGCAGTGTTAAAGCCTTTGAGAACAAATGACTGGGGAGTTACTGTAATAAGATGCAATTAGAGAGGTATTTTAAATTTCTTATTACTAGAAATTAATTTTAAGAGAGAACCTGACCAAGAATTATGACTCAGACCTCTGAGAGAGCACTTTTTAATCTCCTGAGTGAATTTGAAATAATGATTTATTGTCTGTCACCCAAATTCTGTTAACAAAGTAAATAAACTGCATATTTTTAAAAAAATCTCATCTATTATTCTCACCTCTCAAATGTCTTTTTAATTTTAAAATTAAATATTCTGGAATTGCAAAATACTGCCTTTAAAGAATGCATTTTAATGTGCTAATAAAATAAGCTACTGATTACACTAATGCAGGTGTTCAGAACTGCTTAGGCATCTCCATGGAGCATGGCACTATGCCGTATCATCATGTTCTATCTCTTGTCTCGCTCATTTTGTTAACAGAACATTTCAATAAGGTACAAAAAAACCCGACAAAACCTTCTATGTTTCATTTTATTTCATTCATTACAATTCATTGTAATTCTTATCCACATCAGAATTACAGTTTTTATCTGAAGGTGTTACGTGGGAGGTGATGAAGGGCCCAATGAACCTGCTTTATTCCCTTTCTTCCCACTTATGGTAACAGGTCATACTGGGGTTTAGCTGGAGGCCTCACTTGAACAGGATAATTACAGTGCTATACCTACGCTGATATAACTCCCCCATGTGGATACTCTATTCCAAGGATAGAAAATATTTTATTCTTGCATAATTACTCTGCTTTTTAATTCTATCTGAACAAATCTCTATGAAGGGAAGCATATCAAGGTATCTACAAAGTTTCATTTCTTCTAGCAGTCCTACTTTCTCAGGGGATGGCAGCAAGTCTCCCCCGTACTTGGGTCAAAGAAACAGCATGATTTGCTATCTAATCTGGCCAAGAGCCCTCTCCACAGAGAAGAAGGGAATTTAAAATGGGGTATCATGAAATGTCTCAATAGTACTGGGTAAGTAGCAAATATATAGGCAAAATATACTCCTAAACTGAAAAGATGAATTTTCACTTGGTTGAACGTCTAGACTAAAACCAGAACTGTCATTTCTTAAGTTGTTTGGGGTTTTCATTGTGCTTTTGTTGTTTTTCTGGTAAACAATTGAAAATGATGCTTTTTGTTGACAAAAACAGCCTGTTAGCAAAAGCCTAGGCAGACCCAATTACAGACTTAAGTGAATGGAACCACATTCAGTTTAGAGACAGAAGAAATGTTATTATCATCACAGAAACTACTCACTTTTTAACACATATAAGTGCTTTTCAAGTTCATTTCAACAATGGATCTAAAAGGCTGCATGCAGATACAGATCTGTCTGTACAAGTTTCCTGGTGCAGAATGTTTTCTGGACTTGCCAACAATTTCCACACTTTCGATTTATGTAACAAAACGACAATGCATTAAAAAAAAATGCCAGATCAGGTTAATTAATATAAGTGAAAAGAAGTATAGACTTTCTTTTCTCTCTTAGAAAGACTGAAGCTCCTCGATGGTATTAGATAAAAAAATCATTCTAACTGATCTAGAAATAGCATGGCATGTTCCTGCCATGATAAATAGTGTGAATAATCTGGAACTGACTGATCACATGCCATTCATTGACCAAACTACATTCTGCATCATCAGCACTGAAAGAAATTCTTGTTATTAGTAGCAGAATCCTTACCACAGCCTGAATACAAACAGTTAAGTCCACAGCATCTGAACTTTCCAAATCACCAAGTCAGAACTATTTTTAGGTATAAAGCTATTTTGTAGCATTTGATTTTTCTTAAGAGTGCAATTTTTGAAAAGAAAGTGCCTTGGTTACTGCTTTGCCGCTTTACATTTCAGTTCCTGAAGTGTCACAGGTTTTAAAGACCATCTGAGCTTCCCCTTGAAAGGTATGAAAATACTCCTGGATGACTTCTAAACAACAGACTTAAGGGCAGACACTTAGCTTGTGTAAATCAGTATCACTCCATTTAAGTTAATGGAACTATGCCAAGATACCACCTTTCATCTGACATGGTTTATTTTTTGCTTCCAACTACTCTTTCATGGAGTAAGAGAACAAAAGGGTTTCAGAAGAGATCTTTCTGGGTACGGACTGACCTCCTTGAGCCTGAATGATGAAGGGAACTTTAGCTGACAAACCAAATGCTGCATCACATTTCCTCCAACAACAATCTGAAATAATGATCTATAGGCACTTACTGCTGCCAGCACTTTTTAAATGTTTCCCCTTGTGCCTCAACAGTTGAAATCCCAGGAAGTTAAATTAGCTTGCAAATTTGACTGAATTAACACCTGCTCATTCAAAACACATTTTAACTACAGGAAGGAATTCTTCACTCTCATTTGGAACAATGAAAAAAACCACAACCCACCACAAAAATTATGCCACTGTCAAGGCTCTGCTGGAATACAGAATTAAGCTATAGCATAGTATGTTGTTGCTGTTCCATCCTGTTTCCTACTTTTTCCAGTACACAAGCAGACCTAGGCTAGAAGTAAATTTACCACTCTCCATGTATCTGTTGAAAATAGTCAAATATAGCCATATATCTTCTCTCAGGTGATGTGAAACTAAATGAGAGATGGAAATTAATATCACAGTATCATTAATAGTTTTTGATTCCCTTTTGTTTTCTTAGATGCCTGTACATTGATACACATAATAGCATGATATACTGAATGCAAAACAGTGGGATACATAACATCCAAATCAAGTAAGGTTTTTTTTGATGCTGGGAATTCTGTCTAAACTGTTTTTAACCTGGCTTTGCAATCATAAAAATATATAAGGTTATATATTATTTGCAATATATGTTCAACCAGTATTAAAATTATTCTAGACAAGAATATTTCATTTTTATTTTATAATTATGAACTGAAAATGTGTTGCTATTGAAATTGATAAAATTCTTGAAGAATTTTTTGAATGTACTTAACTTTTATTGTTAGTTTATTGCTTCTTTAAAAAGAAACAAAGGAGTGTTTGCAGTGCGATGTTAATGAATGTCTTCCCTTTGTTCAGAAGAACCAAAACCACGATTGAAATTTTGGTGACTTGGGAACCAATGAAAACAAAAATGGAGAAATTCTGATTTACAGACCTGTTACGAAGTTGGTGCTGTGGGTCTCTCTACATGTATTTGCTTGGCTGGGGTTGTTACATGAGAATGGCAGCTGATAAGCCAGAAGACCACGGCTGGAATCAAGAAGCAAAGAAACTGGCACTAACATCTCCTGTGTACCTGGGAAGGGCCATAGCAAATGGGACTGTAGCAGGTTTAATATGAATCTCTCCCTCATGAGCATGGATTTTTAGCTAAGAGCATTTAAAGAAGAGATTGAAACTGAATTTCCAACTAAAATGCCCAGGAAGTAGATTTTCTGTTTGCCAGACAGCCCTACCTGACAAAGACTATGTATTTAAGATGATACTTGAACAGCAACATTTGAAATGCCAGAGTAAACCCCAGGAAAGAAGCCATATATGCAAAAAATAAGTACAAGAGTTTTAAATGCATTGTGTATTCATTAGCCACGCATCAGTATTATACATCATTTGTGTTCTCATTCCTAACTTAGGATACTCTATGGCCTTCCTATAAACCCTTAGAGAGGGCAGTGGTGCCCTGACATACACAGCAATCATTCTTTCACTATTCTCAGTATCACAGATTCCAGAAACACACCACTGGACCCCTCACATCCACCAATGCATACCTAACTAGATTCACCTTATCTTGAAAACAGTGCCTTGATTTTAAAGTGATTCACTGTTGTGAACACTCTTAATAGACTTTATCAGTGCATGCATCACCATCCTTCACCTAGCAGCAGGGAAGGCATCCTCCCTAGAAATGAATGACAGGAAAGATACACTCAGAGAAAAAAAAAACAACAAACCAAACAAAAAACAAAAACACAAAAACATGAAGAGAGGACAAAAAAGGATAAAAGGATCTTGACTGAAGTTAACTTTTAGTTATTGACAATAAATATCTCAATCTACTTTACTTAAGTTTTATCAAGAAAGCAACACATTCACAATTATATTACAAATATATTCTGTGTATATCCAGAGCTTATGCAATATTTTTACCGGAAACTTCCCTGCTGCTTTAATTTCGTGCCAGCTCTTTATGGAGCCCTGTGCTAAGTATTGTCTAGGGAACTGTTTGTATTTAGTTCCCTGTTGAAGGGGGTGAGGATTACACTAAGACTTTAAGAAGAGGAAAGATAACAAAGAAAAAAGGCAATAAAGAAGAGACATGGGAAAAAATAGAACATCCATAATCTTGTAGTTCTCAACCTTTTAAATCTGTCAAATAAGAACGAACAGTAATTTAATATATTCTAAGACCAACAAGAAGTGAATTTTGTAAGGCTGCACCTTCCAAAACTGGAACAGTCACTTTTGTGAAAACTTATGTAGTCCGTGGCAAGTTTCTGAAACAATGTAATAAACAATAAACAAAAGATCAGTGTTTCTGAGTTTTGGACAATGTCATAGCAGTTAACATTGCATTAGGTACTGTGCTGCTTGGGAAGGACAGTCACAGGGCTGGTATAAAATCTTGCTATAAAGACTTTACTTTTTCAGGCTACAACTGCAGTGCAACATCACACTGTCCTATGCAGCCAACTGCAGCATTGCAACAGCACACCACGAACACTGAGCCTCTTCATCACAAGTATCAGAAATAATATTTATGCCAGTAATTAATGTTTTAACCCTCCACAATGAAACATACTGTTTTTCCCTGGTAGGTTTTTGAAGACATCAAAACCTCAAAACATGTATAAACCCCAAAATAAGTCAAGACCAGAGAACCGCGCAAATCTCTTCTGAGTCAGAAGAGCCAATCAGGTGATCCCTCAAAGGATCCTGTTGCCCACAAAAAAATCACCTGCCCAGTGACGCCTAGTGACTCGTGATTCAGGGAGAGCACTAAACCTGTGTTGGTTCCCCGGACAATAAAGTCTTGGTGGGTTTACTGCACCAGCACGGCAGATTTAGTCAAGAATCACAGTGCCTTTGCGCTCTGCTGCCAGTTTTCAGTCCCATAGTGCAAGAAATTCCATTGAAACCCTTGAAATTTGAAAGCTATGGGATACAAAAACATGCACTGTGGGGATGCCAAACAATGCCAGGGGTGAGAAGGGTCTCCCAGATACTCCTGGGACAAATGCAGAGGATCAGGCTGGCATCAGACCTGCAGTGCTTGAGACAACAGACAGCTAAATCCTGAACAACAGTTCCAGTCATGGAAGTAAAACAGGGAAGATGCAGTTAGACAGAGAATAGTGACATGATGGAGTGACAACTTGCTCCAGAAAGAGGGAAGAGAGTGTCGAAATTGACTTAGAAGCTGTAAGCCTGAATGACAAGGAAGATGCTGAAACTGCTGATGGACATGTAACAGTAGATGTCAGGAAAATGAGGTGCACCTACGAAGAAGAGTTAGATCTAAACCAGCAAATGAAATGCAGCTAAAACAGAACAAGGGCATGGGAAAGGTAAGACCATGTTAAGACCTAAGGCAAGAAGGCCTTCTCCAGGGACCAAGGGGGAGAGGAACAGAAATAGACTCAGAAGTAGGAGGAAAATGTTGATACCAATTTAGAAACGTGCGAAAAGCAGAAGTTATATTTTTCTGTCCTGAATTGTTAAATCCATTATAGATAACCTTATTTAAAGAATGTAGTTTTGTCAGGTACTGAAATCTCATCAAAATTATTTTGGGACAACTGGATATCAAGTAACCCACACTGAAGTCCCATATAGAAATGTGCTTAACACATCATAACGTATTAACACTGAGAAACTGTCTGGACAGTGATCTAGGGTCACATTGGCTTTAGATGTCTTACCTGATGCTCCAGAGGCATGTATAGGTAATTCTGAGTTTTTACCCTCGGAGGTCTAAACTCCACTATCATGAACATTTGGAGAAAAAAAAAAAGGGACAGGTTCTGAATCTGTATCATATTTTGAAAAGTGACTGAAACATAGAGGGTAATAATGGAATTCTAGCAGCATGGGGCTCAGTGGCCATATCTCTCATTGCAAATACAAACCTTGGGGATAGAATTGCTCAGCTGTGGACTTAATGCCAGACAAACAATAGACAAGGAGGAATCCCAAGAAACATGAATCACAGCAGGGTTGAGATAACACTAGGGGAGGAAGTCATTAATGAAAATTGTTGTTCCAGTATATGTACCTTTCAGTTGAAAATAAATTCCTTTCCAACTTGTATTCACTGCTTGCCTGATGTGTTTAGTTTTACTTTGTGTTACGCTCTTTCTCAAGTGTTAAAAGGAAAAAGTCCAATGAAGTCCAATGAACACAAACTGTGATATGCTAGTCCAAGACATTAACTTCAAAGACTTAACTACATGGAAGTAGCAAAAAGTGGTTAGCAAAAGTGTTAAAGGAGTAAGGTGCTTAATGATAGAGCAAACCTATCTTAGAACTCATTAGGAAGTCTCTCCTTGCTATCACTGACTACTCCAGAACGTTGGACTGCTAGAAACCTTCTTTGAATCTTTACCTTGGAGTTCCTCAAGGCCTTTAAGATCCAAATGTCCTTTTAAAAGTCTAACACAGATTAAATATTCACCTTTCTCACTTAATCTCAACAGTTGTTGATCTTCATGATGTAGCTGTCTTTGCTGGTTAGTTTATCTTTCTTTTTAGTTATTACCCTAACAGTCTCATTTATTTATTTATCTATAAAACCTGAAGTTCATCCTAGTAGCTTTTCTGCTCACATGGGAATAAATTCAAGATATGCTAGCAATCAGTATTTTCAGTTTACTTCACCATCTAGTTTTGTAAATATCTTTTTTTTTGGCATATCTCTAAAGTAAAGCAATAGACTCATTCCTTAACCTCCAACTTAAATGAATTATTAATCAGTTCATCAAAGTTGTTTGACAGTTCTTTGTGTTTTACATTTTATCAACTGATCCTCTACAACATGCTCATTACTTTCAAAAACTTTACTGGTAAGGAAAACACATGCAAATGTCTGGGTCTCATCATTATTTGTAGTATTTTTCTTCCCATGAAAACCTGGAAATTACATAATAACATAACTCCTGGGAACATTTATTCTTTTAATAGCAACATTGAGACTTTACCTATCCAAGCCTGATACTTGCCATAGAGTTGTTGGAAAGGTAAAATGAGATTTTTTTAAAAATTTTTTTAAATAAGGATGAGAAGAGATCTGAAAGTTAAAAAAAAAGAAGAGAGAAAGAAAAGAATGGCAAGAGCAAAGCAAGGACAATGTCAGAATAGCTCCTGAGAAAAACAGGCAGAGGAATCTGTAAGAAAGCAAGCACAGAAACGTGATCAGAAAAAAAAAAACGTATTGAGCAAGATTTCTGTCTGGTATGTGTTTCAGGGCTGGAAGGGAGGAAGGTTCTCCTGTAATTCTCTGTAGTTCAAAATCTATTAGAATCAATATATAGGGGAAGAGAAGATACCTCAGATGGTATGATACTTAGACAAAGTATTCTAAAAATTCTTCATTTTACAAATGTGTATTAGGCAAATCCTAAAAGTCAAGCTTACTCAACACTGGTGCCAGCCCAGCAGGATGGTAGGTTGGAAGAATATAGCATTGCCTGAGTGTCTGCTCTTGAGGGGACTTCAGATAACCTTTCCTAGAGGGTTAGAGGGTTTAGGCACCACTTGCTACAAGGAAAGCAAGGATTTTTTGGCAATGTGTGATTACTAAATACAGGGACACTTGAATTCTACCAGCCATATGGTTATGTGCATCTAGACTGTGAAAAGTTTTAGCTTTAGCCCATTACCTGGCTTAGTCTTGAGCATAAACATAAGATTAGAGTGGAAGGTAACACAATCAAACGAGAGAAAATTTTATGTAGATACATTAAAGGTTGTAGAAGCAGGACAAAAGACAGAGCTCAATAGACAAAATGACAAAATAAGATGATTATTAAAGAAGAGAAAATTGCAGCAAGTAGACCACGAAGAAAAGAAGGCCCACATATGTCCCATATCAAGAAAAGATAATGACTAAGACTGTAAGTGAGGGAACTGATCCAGAACTGCAAATAAAAATGGTCACATCAATGAAAAGGAGCAAGATGAGGTAAGGCGCAAAACTAAATAAAAGCTAAGTAACAAAAAGTGAAGGGAAATGGCAAAGAACAGAGAGTTCCAAGAGTCAAACTCACTCAAGAAGAAAGAAAGGAAAAGGCAGCTGAAACTACAATAGGACCCTGAAATGTAAGAGAGCCATCATTATTTATCAATGTCTGAGAAGGGATAGAAAAAGAAATGAAAATGATGCCTGGCCTACTATGAGAAATAGAGACCATATTAATTTTAAAAGAAAGGAATTATCTGGCTGTAGATAGTGTACTAATAGAACTAGCACAATTCATCTTATATATCCATTGCTATGAGTAGCATCTAAACACAGGAACTACTGTATCTATCTAGTGCAATAGTACCAGACAACTAATTTAACCATATGATTTAGGGTGAATACTCTAAGACAATCTCAGATTCTCCAGAAGAAAAAGCAAATAGAGCTTGCAATACTCTGCTCTAAATATCTGTCCCTAGAGACACCATTTAATCAGTTTTGCCTCAAATATTAATTTCTATAAAAATGAGTTTCATAAAAATACAGTTAATTGAAATACATTTGAGATGGATAAGGATGATTCCTCCTTTACCATCACAAGGTAAAGTACTTCTAGTTTTAGAAAAGATAAATAATCCTATTCCAGCTATTGGAATCTGAAAGTGAAACATACTATAATTGGCTATTTCCATTTCTAAATGAGAAAATTAGTGGCAGTTATAGCAAAAGTAGCAGCATAATATTTTTGTTTACTTTTTCAGTTTAAATAATGTAACTTCTTAGTTCCAAAACATTCTAAGTAAAAGACATTTACATTAAAAATATGAAGATAAATTGTCAGTATAGGCAGATACAAGTCCCATGAAGTCATGTAAAAATAGATCTTTGTACACTCATTACGGAACTAGTCCATCATCTTGACCGGATGGTGACTCTTGGAGTTAATGCTCCATGCACAAAATCACAGTTGGATGTTCAATCACTGGAACTTCTCAGCATAGGTGGGAAAGCTAGATTTTTTTATTAGGTTCATTTATTGTTTTTCTTAGACATTTCTTCTAAATTGGACTGAAAGACCTAAAGCTATCTCAGTATATGAGTAAAACATAAAACAAATTAGGAAAGCTCCTCCCTCTCCCAAGCCAGACATTTCTCATCATACACTTTTGTTTCTACTTCTGTGCTACCACCAGACAATAAAACGGGTCAGTGTGAATCTATCTGTCACTGAACACTACAGAATGACTGACCTTCACTGGTTTTCATTTATTACTGCTAAAGCAGAGAACAGAGACCAAGCTTCAAGTCAAATCAAAATTTATAAATGTTTTATCCTTTGTCTTTGCACAGAACTCTTCATGACACCAACTCTGCACACATACAGCTCATTCTTATGACTGCAAACTTAGGCATTACACGTATAATGCTATGACCAAAAGTCCAAAAGCTACACAGTTACTTAAAAAAAATAAATAAAATGCAATATATGCTTTAGAGTATTCATGGCAGAGTTTTATGCAGAATTCAGGTGCAAAACTTTACTCCCTTTCCTCCAGGTTTTCTCATAGATGTGCATTTTACCTGCCTATGGTGCAGCAGTGTGAGAATTCTTCATGTGGCTGTAAGAACTCCAAGGAGGTATAAACACAGTCAACAATCAGAATGAGGTCAGGTTATCCCACATCCCTTTTCTCTATTAAAGCAGCAGGAGGAAAAGCATATGGCATAAGAGACATTAAGTCACATTGCTTGTTCAATACTTAGTTTTCCATTTCTCCCATATGTGGAAAGTTCCACATGTAATAAATGTCAAGGACCTTGCATTGCCCCAAATTTCCAAAAATTCTTCCAATTGTCCAGGCAGATGAAGCAGAAGGGACACAGAGCAGAACCTGTGCACTCTGACACAAAAGCACTCAAAGACATACATTTTTCTTAAGGCAACAAACAAATAAAACTTACTCACTACAACATGCCAGAGAAGAGGACTATAAACAGGTTTGAAGTGCCTCCAGTTTTTTTATTCAAAGGCATCTATAGTTGGTAATTCTGTGTTGTCCTGTTGGACATATATGAACATACACAGCTTGGACGTAAATTATAGCAGATGCTATAGGAATTGGTAAGAGACAGGGCATGAGAACCTCCTTCAGCATTAAAGTACTGATTTTAGAGGGAGTGTTTCAACTTGGACTAAAAACTGCTTATAGCGAGCTAGGGTCATAAGCCCATTTATCATTATACTGGCATGTGCTCTCTCTGCACTCAAAAGGAATGGGGGAGTCTCACCAGAAAATGTGTTGTGCCTTCTGCAGTGTCCTCTGGGACAGCATGGCCCTTTACTCTTACTCAGAAAAATGCCTTAAATCCCTTTCATATTATACATGCTTTACTGACAGTCTTACACAGTCATTCAAGAGGAAAGGAAAATAATAGATAATTAAAAGGATATTTATATACTTCTTTAAACAATGGTTGTATATATGCATATGTCTTCAGAGTACTTTTATTCAAAATATCATTAACAAACCCAAGATTTACTGATGGAACGCCACCCTAAGGTGAAATATTCATTCACTTCAATGGGATATCTGCCTGAGTAAGGACACAGGATTTGGATTTGATATAAAAAAAGCTATAAAATATTCCCTTACTAAAATAAAACTGTAAAAAGGCTGCTATTACCATAACACTGTATTATTCCAAGTGTGTGCTACTGGACTGTTATTATGTCTGCATAGATAGTTGCAGGGGAAACAGTGCACTATGTTCCCTTCTACCAACACATATCTCTGCAGGTAATTTTAATGGTGCTGTTAATAACTTGGCAACGGTCCCAGCCAGATGTAGTACATTTAAACATTGTCCTTACAGCTATGTCAGAACTGTTGACATGGCATGTCAGTAATGGAAAATTGCCACTGCACCAAACAACCATCTTCATTATATGGAATCACATTGTTAATCTACAGCCAAATGCAACTTGAGGCGGAAAGAGAGTTTAGATTGCACCCATCTGTATACTATCACTCCAGGTGGCAGGTCGTTCTTCAGGATTAGAGATTGAATCAGTCTTTCTATCATCAATAAGCCCTGCTCCACAACAAGAGCCTGTCAATCCAATATTTTACTTTCAGCACCATGAGGACTGCACAGCATGGTAATGAAATTTCCCTGCAAGTAGACCACAGGGATCTATACCAGAGAGATACATCTCTTTAAAAAGCTCAGGGAAATCAGACAGTGTGCTGCACAATCTGGACAGTAACTTGGTTTCTAGCACCACCCTAACTGTTTTATCTGTTTAGGGATGAGAACTACCAGACAAACCAGCATTTTAATGCTGATTTATTTAATTCTGGGGGTTTTGGTAGTAATTAGTATTCAACAATTATTTCCCATTTGGAAAGGTTTGACAGCCTCAGAAAAGACATTAATTTCTGAAACAAAACAAGCTTGTTGATATACAGCTGCTACCTCAAATATTTCTCATCACATATTACAACTATGACCTAGGCAAAAATAATATTTTAAACTGCCCCTAACTTACTGGTAATTATTTATTATCTTTTCAAGATGCAATTTAGCCTCTTCCAGTAGCAACTGGAATTTCTTCAAAGCCCACTTGCCACTTGCAGCAGACATTTTGTCACATTGAGAAGTGATCTGTCTCCTTAAATTACCCATCTTGCTCTTACATATTTCTGATATGCCTCTAACCATGGCACCTAGTCACCATTATTAAGACTTTCCTCTATCAGAAAGTTTATTTCAATACTTTAGGCATTTTGTCTTTTTCATGATAGTTTTATTATGAAAATATATAAGAAAAAATTGTATAAATGCATGCTAGCTGCGACTCGTATACAAACATAACTACTTTTGCAACAAAAATATCATGAGTGCAAAATTCTCATACCTGTAACAGGCACCTGGCTTCTTAAAAGTATATTATATGTATCTTGGTTATCTTATGGATCATAAATCCAGCTCCCTTCACCTTTTTTTTTTAATGTTCTTGTTTTAACTAAAAATAGTTAGTTATAGCACATTTTTTCAAAGCATAAAGAAATAGGAACAAATGCAGTTTTTCTTTTTTTCATTATATATTGTTAATTTTGGCAGGCAATATGGTTGTTAAACATATAAAAAGTTCAAGCTAACAATTATGATCATTAAACAGAAATGACAACGTGACATGGTCACAGAAATTGCTGAAAACAGAAAAGCAGAACACATTTCAACAGTACCACATTTCAACTATGGAGGTACAGAAACAAAAAACATACTCCAAAACACTAATTTCTGGAGCAGTAGAACTGGTAGAAATACCCAATTTTTTATTTTTTTTTTTATTGCATCTCCAAATACAAGAAATGTGGTGAAACACATTTGTTTACAAATAAAGTTTCTTGGAAGACAGATAATTTGATTGTTATCAACCTTTCTCTGTTGTATTCACCCAGGAAAACAAAAGAAAATGTTAGCATTTTTTTCCCCATAGATATCCTTTTCATTCTACAGGAGAGGTCTCTGCCCAAAGGATTACAGAGCAGTAAGTTAAAAATCCCTGCTTCAGCTAGACTGTGGCTCATGGAAAAGAATATTACTAAATATCCCACCTGTACCACCTGTTGAGCCCATCCTGTGATGAGAGGAATAGAATGATTCATTTCTTCATTGTGTGATCATTTAATGAGAAATATCAGACTCAGCAAATTATCAATATAGACTTCAATTTAATATGAAGGATAAAGTCCAAAATGTGGAACTATTCTCCCACATTCCTCAGTCATTTTATAATTTATAAAATAAGGCCACATCTTTTGCTATACTCTGTTATTTTTTTTCTTGGAGAAAAACTAACATGATGCCATGAGAGGAAACAACATATAAAAAGAAATACCTCTAACTCAGAAAAAAAGTTTTTATGTCTAGAATTCAAACTTCTCTATCTATTGTCAGCCTCAAAACAGACCTTTTTGATGACCTTGGCCTTGCTTGGTAACACTTAGAAGATAAAGGCTACATCTACACTATGAAAAACATTCTTTGGCATCAGACCACCTACTATTGTGCTTTTGCATCTACATTTCCTTAGAGTTCGACTCCATCAGTAAAAGGTTAACTATGTCCAAAATGTACTGCAGCACACACTGTGTTGTGTTTGGCTTTAATCCCTTTGGTCCCATTTTCTGCTTTGATACTCGTCCTGAAAAAGGGGGGTTGTTTTTGCTGTTCAAAACACACAAAATAACAATCGTGATACAATCTGCCAGAAACTTATTTTTTAAACACAATACTCTGTCTGTATTGTGTGCTGTGGGTATAGCATGTGACACACAAAGATATTTTAGGATACAAGGTCTGCCAATGCAGTGTGGGAAGATCATGTAAACAAAGACACTCAAGTCTTGCATACACTTGAAAATTAGTTGGAGCAAACTACCCCCAACCCCCCATCCAGGATGAATTTAAAAAGGACCTGGCTGGTGTATCCCAAAAGAAAGCCTGCAAGTAAACTGCCAGTTATGCACTGTGTATGTTAAGCCAACAGGCTCCAAAGAGCCTGATGTTACTAGAAGTGCAGGTAGGACTCATAGTTCTTGGCTTTACATTGGAAGTGGTCATCCTACTGAGTCTTTCTACATGCTTACACACAACAACACAAACAGCTGAATAAATCTGGGGTACACTTTTCCCCAACTGCTTGTCACCACTCAGGAATAGGAAGGAGCAGCACCGTGGTCACTGCTATCCTTTGGCTGAACTTCTCTCCTTGATTTGTCTTCCTCTTTACCATGATAATTTCATGATGACCAAAGATAAGTGCTGCAGAACCAATGATCCTCATGTATTCCTTTCCAGTGGTCTGTTAAAAGAAAGCATTACAGTACGTCTCATCCCATGGATGCATGGTAAAATACAACTAATGAATGTTTGAAGGACCTTTTTATGTCTTTGGATGGACATTAATTTTTACACTATTCTTTGTCCAAATGGACCTTCCAAAGCAGATAAAAAAAATAGTAGAAGGAACAAAACTGAAAGAACATGAAATTGAAATGAACAGGCCATGCGTCATATCCCAAGGGCTTTTGGCTCAGTGCTACAAGCGTCTTCAGGAAGATTAAACATCAAGTATTAAATCTGGTCTCCCGCTCTGCCACGCTCAAACTTGGTCTGAAATTTCTTACTGAGTTCCAGATGGAGGAAATTTACTACCAAGCTTTCTGAATCACCTTTGTAATCCTTGTATTTTCAGGTTGCCTGGGAACCTGTTGAACTTCTGGCATCAATTAGAAAAAGCTTAAAACTACTCTAATTTGTATTCTGACTGCAAGCATCCCTTACGAGCCATCTACCTGACCAGAAGAGCTGGCAAATGGATTATTCTGGACCTGCCTGTAACCCCAGTACACGTCATAAGTGAGGACTGTTTCTATAGGCTATTTTACCCTTTTATGACCTCTTTATATTGCCAAAGTTATGTAATCTGGAAGAGTCCAGTGGAGACCTAACTCTTCCATATACATATTAAACTGTTGAATGCAAAATGAACCACACCATAGTCGGTGACGGATTTACCTCTCACTCAGGTGTATTCACTCTGGTGAATTTCTCTTCTCACTAAGTGGCATTGCAGCAAAATTTTCTAGCTATATAACTAAAATGAGACTTTGCAATGTAATTTAGTGAACACACCTGTTTAAGAGAAAGATAGAGGAAAGGTGCATGATTTGTGTAGGAGTATCATCTGAGAAATCACTTTAAAAGGATGATTACAGCCATGATATGTGTAGAGGCATAATGAAAGAAATTGACTTACATGGCCAGTTATAATATATTTCACATAATGGAGAAAAAGCTGAGTCAATGAACAATTTTATATCACCGTTATTGCAAAATGATTACAGTCCCCTTTATCACAGCTGTACAATATGCTGACTGAACAGGAAAACATGCAGTACACATAGCCTACTGATTTCTGCAACCGTGTAAGTAAATGTCAGACTTGTTCCATGTATTCAGTGATTTTCTTAATGAAAACGTCAGCATAACGCTGGCATTTTCCTCCTTTCATTTAATTCCTGCACTCCTCTTTCATCCACTAGTTGACCTTTGCATGCACTTGGCAGCTTGCCCAAGGTGCTGTCACACCTTCATTGCTCCTCTCTAATGATGGCTTTTCACTGCCAGATTCAAACAGGATGCTTGGGAAGGAATTGCAGGGCCCTGTTTCCAGTACAGTGATGAATATCTGAATGCTTCATTAATTTAGGTGACTTTTCACTTCTTGTCTGAAAAGAATAATCAATGATTGTTTACCAGAACTAACCTGTTCAATAGCATCCTGTTACAGTGCTCAAGGACTCAAGAAAAGGATTCTCTAAAGGAACAACTCTTGTACTAGCAGCACAGTAACACCAAGAACTAGTAACTGCAGGAGTCAGACAGTTAATAGAATATATTTTCTCAGCACAAAAGGAAAGCGGTAACACATAATTAGAATGAGAAGAGTTTTACACAAGACAATGTCAAAAAGGAGTAAAGTGCATTTTATAAAATAGAAAAAATTACATAAAATCAGGCCACATTTATTGTACCATGTTGCAGAGAAAAGACTTAATATTGTTGACCCTGTAGTTGACCTGAAAGATCAACACTCATTTGGGTATATATTATTTCTAGTAGAAATACAAACAAATCATGATCCAGGTTGCTGAAATAGAAAGAAAGATAAAAATCCTTTTTTAAAATACAAATCCTGATTATGTACCACTTTTCCTGGTGGTCTGAGCAGGTTTGTCACCTCTGTACTCTGTTTAACAGCCTCTTGCATATGTTAGCCAACCACTGACCCCAGCAGAGCTAGCAGACAAGGGCAAGGTGTGTAATAAATTCTGGATGGACTTGAAGAAGGAAGTAGTAGAAGTTCAGAGAATATACACCAGCAAATGGATCAAAAGGAGATTGAGTCCAAACCTTTCTTCCTGAGCAGTGCGATTCTGAGGGTTTGTTCTCTCTTTCCAAGGTCTCTACACTATTAAAGACTAACTTTCTACCACAGAAACTCCTGCCTTCTGAGCCTCTGGGAAATAACAGACCAGATGCAATTACCTTTTCTACATCATCCTCCCATTGCTGTCTGATATTCTTGTACTGTACTTGTGGGTTAAGAAAGGAACAAAATAATTGCAAGAACAAATAATTCTTGGCTAGAGGATTTCACAAGGTTCTACAAAAGCCAGACTTGTCTGGGCTACACAAGTTCAGTTACCTTTGCTGATACTGTGATATGTCTATACATTGGTTTATCCCTTATAAACATCATTTACTACGTACAGAAACACAAGGAATTCCTGTCTTCAGCATATAGGAGTTAAACTGTAACTGGTAGCAGCAGTTAACTCTAAACCAAAGATGACCTATTTGGGGAAAGGAATTATCAGCTATTAAATCCCTTTCTATATAGTATATCAAAACATATCTCATAAAAACAACTAGGTTATGAATTTGACAGGTTTTCTACTATGCCACAAGTCTCTTCCTGTTAGGTAATAAAACCTGTAAAACCTATAGCTAGTTTTCCCCCATGAAAACATGGATAAAAAGAAGTTGAAATAAGGCATATAGCAAGGTGTTGAACATAGTAAGTAGGCTAAAGCAGTTAATGCTTTAGATAAATATTTCTCACTTTTATCATTCCACTGCATGCTGAGAAAAATAACTTATAAAGGAAGGAAAAGTATTTTGCATGCCATAGGAGAATGCTCACAGCCTGAAAAAAATGAGAGAGCAAAAGGATAGAAGTCAGCAAATGACTCTGATGGGCTCCTCTCTGCCAGGAAGACAGGCACACAGGCACCTCAGCACCTCTGAAGTTTGGAACACCAACAACTTCTGTAACCAGCTTTAGACACCTGTGATTGAGATTTTTGGCCATGTGCTCTATACAAAAGCATAATCGAATGACAAAGTTCTGCAATAATAAATGACTCCATGTAATGGTGAGTGCTATAGAGCAGATTGCTTATTTCTAGGAGTGAAAGATATAGTACTCTTTCAAGGATAATCTGATAATAGATTGCAAGGAATTTCAATGCCACAAAAAACTAAGGAGAGCCTTGGGATTTCATGAGAAGAGGGACGTAACTAAACTAACACAATCTACAGTGAAGGAGATTCAGAGCAAGCTGATATACTCCGTTATACAACCTTCTCTCCTCTCATTGCATCTTAATGTTTCCAATAATGGGCCATAAAGCCTGTGTCTTCCCCTCCAGCAAAAGCCAACAGGTTTTACTTTGTAGGAAAGAAATCTGCACAAGCACTCTCAGACTATGAAAACAAGTCACTTCTTTCAACTAAACAAAATCAGTGCAGCAATGCAAATTTCCTATGTCCTACAGAAAAAAACATTCTTTATCAAACCCTGCAAAAACAACCTAGAAAAGATAATCTGATTGTTGCACACCCTCCAAGACTAGCATTTTAACACCACCTGCTACTTTGTTAGATATCATGTTTGTTTGTCTGTTTGGAGGGGCAGGCTGCACTGCTGTGGTAGCAAATGATTCAGACTGGGAATTTTTATATGAAATATTGCCTCTCTTTGTATTGGTAAAACTGTGTTAGTGGCAGCCAAGATAACACTTGGTTAAATAATATATGAGGAAAGGCAAAAGATGCAAGTCCTAGATTCACTGAAAGGAGAGAAAATGCATAAACAGTTGACTCTAAATAGATGAACAAATAAGGAGAATAAAATCTTTTTAGATATAGAGAAAAGCTGAATTCCTTTCACAACTGTTATTTCCATAGAACGTTTTCAAAGAAAAAGAGTTGAACACCCTTTTCCCTCTCATTGCTGAGTCTGGAACCCCTATTCCATAATGACCAAGGAAAAAGCAGAAAGCTCAAATTATTATAGGACCATAAGCATCACCATACAGGCCTGGATGGCCTTTTTTGTTAGAAAATGTGTTGTCATTCGATTAAATCTATGTGCTATTGCATCTAAAATAAGCAAGTTTGCTTCATACTTTCAGAATTTTTTTTTCATTTGCACATTTACTAAAGTCCATACCCTTAAATTGATGAATGAGCTTTTTGCAGCTACATATTTGGCATTGTCAACTATGCAATGCACAAGTGACAAAGTTTTTCAAGATCAAGTTGAATATTATCAAAATTTTGTACAGGCAGACAGAAAGATTTTAGTGTGATGTTACCCAGGAGGCTTCTCTAATTGTCACTCCCACCTCTGCCCTGAAAAGTAGATAACTACTGAGTTATATTTTAAATACAATCTTCTTCCTTCCAATCAATTTGCTCTCCCATGATATAGTTAATCAAGAGTAGCTGTATGTGTTTTGCTATGGAAAAAGGGAAAAAATAATTTTATCTATTTTTTTCTTTTTAATGCAGTTTGAGATACAAATTGTTCAGAGTTTTACACACTTTCCCTCCTCTTCTCTTTCCTGATTCTATATAACTTTACCTGATTTTATAGACTAAGAGACAGGGTACAATTTAAAGAGTTTTAATGACTCAGAAATTGTTGAAACAGCTGTTTCTACTGCAACATATGAATGAAGTGTGCCTATGATATTTTTTCACTATGTTAATTGTTAATCTGACTAACAGCTTGCTTGTTAATTTAAATAGCTCATTCTGTTTTATAATGCTTAGAGCCCGAAATTCTCTGTTAAGATGTTCTTCTAGAATTACCTATGAGCAATCCTGTGAAGTTTCTAACATAAAGCTCATTACCATTTAAAGCAGATAACCTTAGGTAGTTAGAAGAAGTGATTCTATGACATAAGTCAAGTAATTTTAGCAAAGATTAAGGAAAGAGAAATTTTGAAGTACTATAATTTCCATGAAAATTTCCCAAGTTTGAAGCAGATATTGTACGTGACTGAGATCTGCACTTCACACAATCTTCTCCACTTGCTTAAGAGGTTGCACTTTATTCATTTATGATAATAGGCCACTTTATAAAAAGAGTCTTATTCTGAGTGAGTAATTTTGAAGGAGAGCATTCCAATGACCTAACCAGAGAGGAAAATTTATTTGAAAATATTTCTTAACCAAAAGAAAAGTCTGAAGTCCTACTTTGGGAACTTTGATTACTTAGTTCTCAATTTCATGGCTAACTCTAAGCCCAAACAGCCTGCCTGACAACTCATATGCTTAATGTTAAAATAGCAATGAAATGCTTTAAACCAGGACCTAAATATTTCATACAGATATGATCAGAAGCATGTGTTCATCTTGGACAGGGAATCACATTCCATTTACATATCTCCTTGTCTTTGAGTATATGGTCTGAAGTTCAGAGCCTTAAAAATACACTTATTTCAAAGGGTGCTGGATCTGGCATTAATGAATAACTCTAGCTGCAGTAATATGCTTTTTGAAAATATTTAATTGAGCTCTGAAACCTCCATGGGATACCAAAGCAATTTTTAGTACAGTTTGATAAATTCAATGGCAAAACTTTATAACACTGATGGATCAAGCCCTAAAAGAGCTGAAACTAGAAGACTTAGTTGGCATAAACCTTATTGCAAGAAAACCAAGCAAGAGGATGTATCCACACTCCTTCTGCAGAAACAATATTCATTCAATGCCGATCAGAGGGACCTGGACAAATTCCAGAAGTGAGCCCATGGGAATCTCAAGAGGTTTAACAAGACCAAGTGCAAGGTGCTGCACCTGAGTCAGGACAACCCCCAGTGCCAGGTACCAGGCTGAGAGAGGAACAGATTGAGAGCAGCTCTGCTGAGAAGGACTTAGGGGTGCTGATGGGTGAGAAGCTGGACATGAGCTGGAAGTGTGCACTTGCAGCCCAGAAAGCCAAGTGTATCCTGGGCCGCATCCAAAGCAGTGTGAGCAACAGGTCAATGGAGGGGATTCTGCCCCTCTACTCTGGTCAGGTGAGACCCCACCTGGAGTGCTGCACCCAGCTCTGGGATCCTCATCACAGGAAGGACGTGGCCTGTTCAAGGAGGCCACCAAGTCAATCAGAGAGATGGAACACCTCTCCTATGAGGACAGGCTGAGAGAATTTTGATTGTTCAGTCTGGAAAAGAGAAGATTTTGGAGTGACCTAATTGTGGCCTTCCAGTACCTAAAGGGAGACTAAGATGGATAGGGGTTTTCTAGAAGAGCATATAGTGACAGGACAAGGGCGGATGGCTTTAAACTGAAACGAAGCAGATTTAGATCAGACTTTAGGAAGAAACTCTTTCCTGTGAGGGTGGTGAAACATTGGAACAGGTGCCCAGAGCAGCTGTGGATGCGCCATTCCTGGAAATGTTCAGGTCCGGGCTGGATGGATCTCTGAGCAACCTGGTGTAGTGAAGGTGTTCCTGTCCATAGCAAGGGGGTTGGAACCAGATGATCTTTAAGGTCCCTTCCAACCCAACTCAGTCTATGATTCTATGATTCCAGACCTAGGGCTGAAACTGAATACAGTCAATGAATGTGCTGCCCGGGAAGCAGATAATGGCAATAAGCAACACTGGCACACTACTGCAAGTTTTCAAAGTTAATTGAATTGGCATATAAAAATGTTTTCCCTATTTGATATATCTCATCATAATCAACCTCTTTATGGCAGGCAGTTCCTATCATACGCAAATTTCAATTATTTATTTAGAATGTATTCAGCATTTTCATGTGATTTCATTTTCTGTTCAAAAAATTTGAGAGTTGTGTTAAACACCCAGCTCTTCTTTGGAAGCTGTTATTAGCAGCAATGTATGGAGCTTTTCAAATATTCAGACTAAAATTATACTTTGTAGGTGAAGAAAGGGTTTCACTCATGTAGAGGGATTTCTTATAGGAAATGGCCATCTGAACGATCCAGACTGTATGGACTCTGTGAGATTGAAGCAGCTACCAGCAAAGAATAAACAAAGGCACAGCTGCTGTTGAGTGGTAAAGAAGAAACCACTCCCCAGGAGTTCACATAGCAACTCCCCAGACTTTCACACAAGAACTCTTGAAAGTTTCTCACAGGACTCTTGAGATTCACCTGGGAACCGTTAGGATGTTTTATCAAAACACTGGACTTGTGAGATATGGAATATAGCCAATAAGAAATGTTTATGCTTTATGGTGTAAAAATTACTATAGCCAATTAATACATAGCTTTGACCCTATATAAACCACTTGCAGTGTATCAATAGATGGCATTCTACCTAAAACCACATTGGTTCATCATGTGATGTCCTTTGATCCTCTGCATTACTGTCTGCATTACACTCAAAGTTCATTTAGGAGCTTCCTGGTGTAATCTGTTATGTTGACTTTTTCACAATATGGAACATGGAAAGAGATCAAGGTTTAAGGTTTAAGTTTTCCCCAATATGAGATAATAATCTTCATGATACAATCATTGTGTGTTTCCATATTAAAGCTAAGTTCAGTCCCAAGGAACTCATGCTGGATTTCCAAGTGTAACAACAGCAATGTCTATTGAAGGACAAATACAGACCACTGACAAAAGTGCACTAGTGATCCACTGATGCTACGAATCTCTGTCTCAACTAGAAAGAAAGAAAGAAAGAAAGAAAGAAAGAAAGAAAGAAAGAAAGAAAGAAAGAAAGGAAGCCCCAGAAAACAGATGTTGTCCAGCAGAACTCTTTCACACTGTACTGAGTTTCTCACTGTTTCTTGTAAGACATGAAGAACACGGCAAAAAAGTCATACATAAGCCACACAATAACAGGGGTAAGGCCCCGCTGGACC
>VWZD01007422.1:2155-38332 GCA_013396695.1 Sakesphorus luctuosus | reverse complement strand
GGGGGGGGGGTGTTAGTTTTGGTGGTTTTTTTGCATTTTCTGTAATCTGTAAGTACTTTGCTTCTTATTGGACATGACATGAGTATTTTCTGAGATATCACTTTTTCTATGTAAAGGTACCAACAGGCTTTGCCACTTCTGCAATCTGCCTCCTTCCTTGGGTGTTTAACTGGTCATGTCAAAGGGCAACTGTGAAATGGATCAGGACTTTTACTGGAAGAGCTGTGTGAGGAAGAGCTTCTGGAAACCTCGTTAGAGGTTTTCACTTCACCTGTCCTCAATGGGCTCACTGGCCTAGGAGTTACATTTAACCTCAGGTCCTTACCTTTGTTCCATCCCTTGGCCATGTTTTTAGGTATACTATATCTGGATGTGTATTTTCTTGTTTTTCTGGCCTGTCCTCGGACTAACCTTGTCCTTATGGATTTTCTTGATGACCACTGGTTTAATTTTTGACTGTGCTCAACTGGATCTGCTGCTCATACTGAAGCCTACAGTGTGTGGTCTGTGCCACCCATGCATAGTTTTCTGGAGCAGCTTAGCTTCCCTTCATGTGCTTAGGCTTAAACCCCAAAGTCCCTGCCTTCAACTGCAAATAAACCAGTTCTAGCCAGTTGTTATCATCACAGGTCACACTCAGTCCCTTCAATGATGTAAAAAGCAGCTCAGGGTGGTGCTTTGTGGGGAATATTACGGCTGGTGCATAGTGGTTGCCTCATGCAAATGGAGTACATTTTGAGGCAGATCTTTTGATACCCTTAAGTCCTGAACACTTTATTGGTGTACAAGGTATCACTGTTTCTCTTTCATATATTATTTGCCAAGCTTACAACAGTTTCATGAAATTGTCTGGTTTTCATTTTTTTTTCTTTTTTCCCATGTTTTGCTGTCTGGCAGAATCATCGTAATTGTTTTTTTCTCTTTTTACTGCCTTCAGTCCTTATTCTTAATATGAACTATGCTAGTGTTAATGTTGGATTTGGATCCTTTGTCTGAAAATCAGAGAGCAAGCAGAAGGAGGGAAAGGCATATTGTGGGAAGTAAGAGAAAGGTAAAGCCTATGTAAAGGTCAGGAAAGGGAAAAAATAATTACAGAATTACAGAAGTTATCTGGGTAACAAGAAAATAAAAGATTTGGAGAAATAAAAAAGAAAGTGAAGGTAAATAATGAAGATGCTCATAAAAGCAAAGCAGAAGATTCTTTCATGGTAAAAATGCCTAATAATTTTTTTCCTATCCCATTCCAAATTCCAGGAATTAAAAATAGATCAAATGCTGTGCTTTTTGCATCTTATTTTTCTAATTCATAGAAGTCTCCTTATTGTTCTTTTTTCCCTATAAAAATTTTTCACTGAGAATGTGTTAAAAAGATGTGTGCCCCATTGTCTTTGTCAAATACTTCTGATAGTCCACCTCTTACATGGGCATTACACCCTCTTCAGCCAAATTTCAACTCTTCTTAAACTTTTAGTCCTTGTCACAGCGACAAGTCCATTTCTTTTTTCTGAATAGCTGTGTCTTCCATATATTGTAATTAGCTGAGATCCATAGACATTCTGCAAGTTGTATTTGAATCTCAAGAAAAAGAATTATGATGGGTTTTTTCCCAGGTTGAGTCTATTGCATAATGTTATCCATACTTCAAAATGCTGCAGCTCTTTGTCATGAGTTCTTGTGCACAGCAACACCAAGCAGGATTCATGTCCCCTAATTTTAGAGGTTTGCAATGTAGACATTTCTGTCAGACCTAGTGGTTCTAATTTCCCACAACAGAGGAAAACACCCTTTTAGAAACAATTTATCTGTCATGTTTGTATCTTTTTATATCTACTTTAGGATGAATTAAATCAAACTATAAAAGTGCCCATTTTTCTCACTAGAATATAACACTACCAGTTTAGATGGATCTAGCTGTTGAGTCAATGCCATTTTCATGTTCTAAATTAGATAGGCATCATAAAGAGTAAGTATAATCTAGAACAGGTACAAAAGTTTTGTAAATGTGTGCATCTGCACAGATGGGTCTAGGGAGGAAAACAATGTGCTTTGTGAAGTCTTTGCAGGTAAAGAAGAGTGGTTAAAGAAAAGTTTAAATGCAGAATATACCAGTTGCATTTTTGGAAAGTCAATGGAATCTTATAAGTAATATCTCTTTTTTCAAGATGTAGAAGTACAACCTCCTTTTGTTTTTCTCATAATTCAGCTTTATGTGGAAATTTTCACATCTTTGAGACTTTTGGGCTTAGACTTCAGATGGTTTTTCCTCCTACTGTGTTGAATAAAGCAAAAGTCCTTAAAGTGAAGACAGTTGGTAGAATTTTTTTTTATTCACTTTAAACTGTGTATTTTTTATAACGTGGGCGCAAATTGCTGAAATAGTCTGAGGTCTCTGACAGTCAGTCTATATTTTACAAATTATAACTACTCGAAATGTAAATAAAATGGAATCTGAAACAATGCTTGCTTTATGTAGTTTTCAATCCGTTGAAAGGCTTCCTGTAGCTGTGTCCTCTTTTAAATAGCTGATTATGGGAAGGACTCAGTATTTATTATCATCTATATGAAAATGCATTTCAAATGAAAACAGTAGGTTAGCTACTAATATCCCTATTCAGATTTTATTCCCTTAAACCATCATATTGATGATAATGGTGTTTTGACTGATTAGAGATTTCAGGATCAGGTCTATGGTCATTATGACTAATGTTTTCTCATTAACTAGTCATGCATATCAAAATAATTGGTCTGTGCTATCACTAACATGTAAAAAGCTCCCACAGCATGGTCATCATTAGTAACACAGAAAAAAGGAAGTAATTCAGGTTCTAAGGAGCTAAAAACCCTAAATGGGAAGACAGTACAAAACACTGGGATGCACATCAAAGAAAGCTACTTTCTCTTTTTATATAAAACACTAAAGGAAGAGAAAGGGAGCCTTTTTTGTGATGAGATGTTTGTGGGTAAATTAGCTTTAAAGAGATAGAAAAGAGAGAACATGCCTCACTGGAATGAGAAGACAGGTCCTGACATAGATCATAAAGGAGTGGCCTTTGCATTCATATCCTCATACATTTTTTTTTGTCCAGTAAAAGCAACATAAATAAATGAACTTGATAGAGAAAAAAACCACCAAGCATTTTACTAAAACTAGCCTGTAATAAATGGCTTCATATGATAATATTTGTAAGTGAAAGCTGCAAAATAGGGATTGTTTTCTGAATTCTTATTAAACTTTTGGGGTTCGTGTGACCAGGTTTTGGTAGCAGGAGGGCTACAGGGATGGCTTCTGTGAGAGGCTATCAGAAGCTTTGCCCATGACTGATGGAGCCAATGCCAACTGGCTCCAGGATGGAACTGCTGCAGGCCAAGGCCGGGGCAATCAGCAATGTTAGTAACACCTTTGTTATAACAAATGTAAGGCGGGGGGATTATTTGAGCAGATGAAAATTACAGCCAGAGAAAGGCAGACTGAAAACATATGAACAGCTCTGCAGACACCCTCCTCAGTACAGGAGGATGGGGAGAAGGTACTCCAGGTGCTGGAGCTGAGGTTCCCCTGCAGCCCATGCTGCAGACCATGGTGGAGCAGCTGTGCTCCTGCAACCCATGGAGCACCATCGGCATGCAGAGATCTACCTGTAGCCTGTGGAGGGGACTCTCACGAGAGCAGGTGGATGCCCAAAGGAAGCTGTGACCCTGTGGGACACCCATGCTGGAGCAGGGTCCTGGCAGGGACCTGCAGACCCATGGGGGGAGGAGCCCATGCTGGAGCAAGTTTGCCTGGCAGGACTTGTAGTGCTGTGGAATCCACACTGGAGCAGCCCTGGCCTGAAGGACTGCACCCTGTGGAAAAGTGACCCACGCTGCAGCAGTTTGTGAAGAGCTGTTGCCCGTGGAATGGACTCACACTGGACAGGTTCAGGAAGGACTGTCTCCTGTGAGAGGAACCCCATGGGAAGCAGGGGAAGGATTCCTATCTGAGCATTGGCAGGATCAACCTGTGATGGACTGACTGTAACCCCCATTCCAATCTTCCTTTGCCACTGTGGGAGAGGAGGTAGAACTTGGGAAGGAGGGAAGTGTCAGGGGAAGGTGTTTTAAGATTTATTTTACTTCTCAATCTCCTGCTTTGATTCCGTTAGTAGTAAATTTAATTAATATCTCCATTTATCGTCTGTTTTGCCCATAACGGTGATTGCTGAGTCATCTCCCCCAGCTCTTAATTCATGAACTTTTCTTTGTATTTTCTCTCCTCTGGCCAGCTGCAGAGGAGAGTGATAGAGTGGCTTGGTGGGTACCTGGCATCTAGCTGGGCTGAACCCACTACAGTTATACACCCCAAAGATGTGTGCCTCATACATTTATTATCTGGTTGGTTCTTCAGCAATTTTAGTGATTACTGGCACAGTACCATAATTGGGTTTTGTTAGTACTGATATGTCAGAGCTGGCACATAAGACAGATTTCTTTGTCTTTCAGTTCCCCTCTGAAATGGGGTCCAGGGGGTTGCAGTCCCAGCCAAGAGCCATGCCAATGTAGGTGGTGACATGAACAAGTCAGTGTAAATGTTAATGCTGGCCATCAGTACTGTACCATTACCTGTCTTTCAGCAGTTGCACTTTTAGNAATGGAATCTGAAACAATGCTTGCTTTATGTAGTTTTCAATCCGTTGAAAGGCTTCCTGTAGCTGTGTCCTCTTTTAAATAGCTGATTATGGGAAGGACTCAGTATTTATTATCATCTATATGAAAATGCATTTCAAATGAAAACAGTAGGTTAGCTACTAATATCCCTATTCAGATTTTATTCCCTTAAACCATCATATTGATGATAATGGTGTTTTGACTGATTAGAGATTTCAGGATCAGGTCTATGGTCATTATGACTAATGTTTTCTCATTAACTAGTCATGCATATCAAAATAATTGGTCTGTGCTATCACTAACATGTAAAAAGCTCCCACAGCATGGTCATCATTAGTAACACAGAAAAAAGGAAGTAATTCAGGTTCTAAGGAGCTAAAAACCCTAAATGGGAAGACAGTACAAAACACTGGGATGCACATCAAAGAAAGCTACTTTCTCTTTTTATATAAAACACTAAAGGAAGAGAAAGGGAGCCTTTTTTGTGATGAGCTGTTTGTGGGTAAATTAGCTTTAAAGAGATAGAAAAGAGAGAACATGCCTCACTGGAATGAGAAGACAGGTCCTGACATAGATCATAAAGGAGTGGCCTTTGCATTCATATCCTCATACATTTTTTTTTGTCCAGTAAAAGCAACATAAATAAATGAACTTGATAGAGAAAAAAACCACCAAGCATTTTACTAAAACTAGCCTGTAATAAATGGCTTCATATGATAATATTTGTAAGTGAAAGCTGCAAAATAGGGATTGTTTTCTGAATTCTTATTAAACTTTTGGGGTTCGTGTGACCAGGTTTTGGTAGCAGGAGGGCTACAGGGATGGCTTCTGTGAGAGGCTATCAGAAGCTTTGCCCATGACTGATGGAGCCAATGCCAACTGGCTCCAGGATGGAACTGCTGCAGGCCAAGGCCGGGGCAATCAGCAATGTTAGTAACACCTTTGTTATAACAAATGTAAGGCGGGGGGATTATTTGAGCAGATGAAAATTACAGCCAGAGAAAGGCAGACTGAAAACATATGAACAGCTCTGCAGACACCCTCCTCAGTACAGGAGGATGGGGAGAAGGTACTCCAGGTGCTGGAGCTGAGGTTCCCCTGCAGCCCATGCTGCAGACCATGGTGGAGCAGCTGTGCTCCTGCAACCCATGGAGCACCATCGGCATGCAGAGATCTACCTGTAGCCTGTGGAGGGGACTCTCACGAGAGCAGGTGGATGCCCAAAGGAAGCTGTGACCCTGTGGGACACCCATGCTGGAGCAGGGTCCTGGCAGGGACCTGCAGACCCATGGGGGGAGGAGCCCATGCTGGAGCAAGTTTGCCTGGCAGGACTTGTAGTGCTGTGGAATCCACACTGGAGCAGCCCTGGCCTGAAGGACTGCACCCTGTGGAAAAGTGACCCACGCTGCAGCAGTTTGTGAAGAGCTGTTGCCCGTGGAATGGACTCACACTGGACAGGTTCAGGAAGGACTGTCTCCTGTGAGAGGACCCCCATGGGAAGCAGGGGAAGGATTCCTATCTGAGCATTGGCAGGATCAACCTGTGATGGACTGACTGTAACCCCCATTCCAATCTTCCTTTGCCACTGTGGGAGAGGAGGTAGAACTTGGGAAGGAGGGAAGTGTCAGGGGAAGGTGTTTTAAGATTTATTTTACTTCTCAATCTCCTGCTTTGATTCCGTTAGTAGTAAATTTAATTAATATCTCCATTTATCGTCTGTTTTGCCCATAACGGTGATTGCTGAGTCATCTCCCCCAGCTCTTAATTCATGAACTTTTCTTTGTATTTTCTCTCCTCTGGCCAGCTGCAGAGGAGAGTGATAGAGTGGCTTGGTGGGTACCTGGCATCTAGCTGGGCTGAACCCACTACAGTTATACACCCCAAAGATGTGTGCCTCATACATTTATTATCTGGTTGGTTCTTCAGCAATTTTAGTGATTACTGGCACAGTACCATAATTGGGTTTTGTTAGTACTGATATGTCAGAGCTGGCACATAAGACAGATTTCTTTGTCTTTCAGTTCCCCTCTGAAATGGGGTCCAGGGGGTTGCAGTCCCAGCCAAGAGCCATGCCAATGTAGGTGGTGACATGAACAAGTCAGTGTAAATGTTAATGCTGGCCATCAGTACTGTACCATTACCTGTCTTTCAGCAGTTGCACTTTTAGTTCAGTCTCTGTTTTCCTGGCGATGCTGTTCAGGATATACACTTAATGATGTAACTGTATTTTGTGGGAATGTGATCAGCATATCTGCATAAAATAGTGAATGGGTTGCTGGAAACTCCATTTAACACATTCCTTCTAAAATCAGTGCATTCCTCTTGTCATGTTGTGCCTTTCCTTTTTCTTTGCTGCAGCAGACATTTCAGAAGTTACTCTGTCTCTCTGAATAGATCTGTGCTGCTTAACTGCTCCAACCCATTAGATTATAAATTTGTTTCTCATGTTTCAAATTTGTGCGTAGGGAATGTGTTTGGAGGGACTTTTTATATTCATGAAAAAGGAAAACAAAATTGAAAGTGCTAAGAAAAATGAATATTGAGGTAATGTAGTCTATTTTTGCACAGAGCAAATATCAAGCTAATGCATAAGATTTATCCTCTATAGTAAATCAGCAATACGTGTCATTTTAGGCCTCTCCTATGACTACTATTTTTTACTGCAGTATTCAGTCATGCTGATTTATGCCATACTATCCTGTGAATATTTTGCAGAGTATTATCAATAAAATAATTTTATCTTTGGGTCCAGATGGAATGAGCTTAGAACACAGACACAGAGCATGATTCCTGCCTCAAGTATTTTAATGCTTGAAATAAACTTGGCATAAAATGTGAGACAGGGACACAAGACACCAAGGAGAGGGGGACTAGATCAGGAAAGGCATCAGCCAATTAACAAAATATTTTATGCTGTAAGGTCTCATGTACTCAGATGCTTCTGTTTAGCTGGAAGGGTTTCATTAGAGTAATGGCAGGAATCCTTCTGGCAGGAATCCTGGAGAGTAGGACCAAACTAGGACAGTGAGCGGTGACACCACAGAACTGCTCAGGATAATTGCCTCTACATGTGAATAGTTGCAGCAGTTTCAGTAGTGCTATTAGGCAACCCATATAAGAAATTGGAACAATGGGAGAGGACTGGTGATAACAAAATAGGTAGTGGGCTCTGGTGTCACTTCCTGCACTTTGAGATTGAGTCAGGAATAAGTGGCTGAAATCATCCTGTCTGTTGTGGGTGTCTGCTAGATTCTGTGTCTGTGAATGTATGGATGTGTGGCAGTTTTTCATGAAAACTGAATTCAGATTAAATTCTGTTATGCTCTATGTTTCAGTATGGTGATTATTATTCTCCAGGAAGGAATAATGAAAATACTCAATAGATTAATTAGGGTAGGATACATCACTGATGTACTCTTATATAGTTTACGTTTTTGAAAAAGTGAAAAAATATTACAAAATTTCTTCTTTCAGCAAGGTACTTATTCTTTGAAGATATCTACATACATTTTCATAACAAAAAAAATTATGGACAAAATTGTTCTCTTGAGGTTGAAAACTGAAATGACATTTGAGTTACATTCATATTGTGTTTGAGCACATTTGTATGAAGACAACCATGAATAGGCATAACATGTAATTGACAGGCATTTTGCATTGGCGAGACACAGGGTCTGACACCATGTGAGCAACATGTAAAAATAAAGCAAGACATCCATGTTTAAAAATATTATTCCAGCTTATATTTACTGTGGCAATGTGTTAGGGTTCAAAAGCACTAAAGAGTATATTGCTGATGAACATGGGGAGAAATAGTAGAATGGGGAGGAAGACAGTGAAGAACTTTTCATCTTTAAAGGACTGCTACTGATTTTGAAGTTCACTATTAATGGCTTGAGTCTTCTGCTAATATTTAGAAATACTTGTTTAAAACTTTATTCTGGTCTTAGTTTTAGTTTAACTTCTGATAGTAAGCTTGAGTCTCTGAACTGGTAGATATACAGTCTAGATTAAAACCATGACATGCATATTTCAAAGTTTTCTAAGGAATAACAGTAACCTGTTTCACTCAAAACAGTGATCAACACTGCCCATGAAATCAAATTCATTAGCATTGCCCTGGGCTTTCACAATTCTCTGCATATCCCATTCTGTTCCATAGTTTCACAGAACAGAATGTGTTTCATTTCAGTTTCCTTGAAAATCTACTTGGCCTGATATCTTGGCAGCAGTTCACAAACTTTGCTAGGTTATATGGCTGCCAGCAAGGATAAAGAAGTGGCTCCCAGTCTTCCATGAATAAAAGCAAATTTGCTAAATTAAATATTTTTTTTTCTTTCTATGGTATCAGTCAAACTCATCTTTTTAACTTCATCCAAAGAAATTTTCATGCAATTTGACCCCATCAACCTTGCAGCTAGACAAGTAATATGCAAATTATGGAGAGCTGGGGTAATTAATCTCACACATCACTTGCCAAACGTTACAGTTGGTGCTCATCAGTGGTAAGCTTAGACTATAGACAGAATCCATTTCCTAGGAGATACGGTGTAGTCCACTTGTAGCTATTGATGACAAAGCAGGAGTTATGGGAAGGTGTAAAGAACTAGACCAAGGCAAGGTAAGATGATCACAATGCTGTCCTCAGAACTTAAAATTATTTTAACTTATCACTTATAGAGTCAAATAGAAACTTTTCATGACAGTTTGTTTGATTTTTATTACACATCAAAAGTGCTTGTTTTCTGTTTGTTTGTGTTTTCTTTCTGACAGGTGCAGCTAGTTACAACAGTTTTTATGTTTTTTGCAAAAATTTCTGCCAAGCTGTGAAGCCTGGGAAACTGAGGGTCCGCTGCAATGTGTGTAAACAAGGAACCCTGACGTTGGCAAGGGTAAGCTTCTTTGGATTTATTTCAAGGTTTTGGAATATATGGAAATGATATATCTAGCATTTTCTATTTGCATACAAGCGGCTATGTATATATGTATTTCTACTTGTTTTTTTTTCTTTCTGTTTATAACTGAGAACAGTAATTCAAAGGCTTTTGAAAATTTCATCTACTTATCTCCATTATTAGCAGCATATGCAAGGAACACAGTGCAGACTAGAGCTCCAGTCCTGGAAAGCCATAGTTAGCTCTTTATTTTAAGAAATAATGATTAACCTGGTAGTATGCACTATGTATACAGCTACATGTGTGCTAAAAAGATGGGATTAGAGATGCTTATTCAAAGCTTGGAGCAGTTAAGGCCTCAGAAGGACCTGAATTCAGATCTAGATTGTGGCTATTAGGGAATGAGACAAAAAGGTCTTGAGTGGCTGTGCAAATGAGCATATTAATCCTTCCAGACCAGTCGCTGCATGTAAAGTCTAAGGAAAGATATTGTTCTGGGACAGAAAGTTAGTAGGAGATCTTCAAGCTTGGTTTGCATCCTACAATGGAAGAGTGTTGTTCGAGTTGAATGTGCAGTAGTGTAAAGTTTTGGAGGTGTTTTTTTTGTCTAAGAGATGTTAATTTCACTGTTAATTTCAAATACTGTTGAAGGAGAGTCCCTTTACCTCATAAATAAGTGTTTATCAACCAGTTTTGTGATGTTAGAGTCTTAAGTTTTGAAGAAAACTGAGCTGTACTATGCTATATGTTGAGGCAGGGACTTTCATATTTGGCAAATGTTCTAATGTTTAAATTCATCTTTTTCTCTGGTTTAAAGTGCTTAATTTCAGCTTAATGTTCTCAATGTAGCACAGTGCTTCACTGTCTTTATATATAATAGCATTTTAAGACTCTTTAAAAGCCCAGCTCCTGTATTCTCACAAAAAAAAATAAATCATACCATGCTTATGCACATCCAATTCAAAAAACTATAACAACAAACTCCCTCAAGCTTTGTGTGCTACTCCTGAATCACCTGACTATCTCTGATATATTTCAGAGGCTTCAAAGTGTTGCCTTTTTGGTGTTTCAGAAGAATGTATCTGAGGGGATTGTTTTTTCTCTCAATAGCTGCATTTAAATATTGGTGTTTACTATAGGCGTGAATCACATATAAATCAAGATACAAGAGAAGTCACTCTTAATGTACATTTTCAATGGTAGGATTGATAAAAAAACAGACAACATTGTATTCAGCTGGAATACAAGCAGTCAGTGCTGCTGAAACACATTGCTGTTATCACTAGATGACTCTGAATCTTGTTCATCACATTGACATCACACAACATGAATCCTTTGTTAGACTCAGTGGCTTCCTCCAGCATGGCCACTTTTGGTAATGATGACTTTCACATCTCTGCTGTTTGCTTTGGAATTGCTATGTTCCTTTTATATATAAACTTGAATAAATTTCCAAAGTTTTTCGAAGTTTTGGAGGTGTTTAAACAGTGTTCTTTGTTTTGGAGACTTAAACTCCCAAACAAACAAACAAGAAAATCCTACCCTTTATTGCCTCCCAGGAATTTCTCATAACTTCATGATGGAAACCCTCTTATAAAAAGTTTCAGTATGGTGTACTTATAAATAAGTTTTGATTGCCTGGAATGTACCTGGGCTGGCCTTCTTTTAGCAAGTACAGGGTCAATAACCCAATAAATATACACAAACTGATAAATTCAATTGAATGAGCAGATTGCAGCTGCTTCTTTTTTCTGTTATCATATTTTACAATAAATATGAAAAGAAAGTAGCTGGAAACTTGTAGTGGTAGTTGTTCTAATTTTCAAGATTGATTAAAAAAATTCCTTCTTTCAGATTTGAGAAGGTACTTCAGCATAGAAGTGCAAAAGACAAAAGGGAGATATCTTTTGCAGAGTAAAAATGTTAATTTTAGTATGTTTTAATTTTTTAAATACTGCTTGTCTATGAAATCACTTTGCACTTGATATTCTTGTTACTGTTCCTCAAAACAAAGAAAATCTGTTATTATTCTTTTCTGTCGAACTCAAGCAGAGCACAGTAGTTAGGAACAGTGAGCATGCTGTTCCTGCAGTTTGGGCTGTCAGTCCTCTGGACTTGCGAAGTGCAATAATTGCAATATGGAAGATTTAGTGTCATAAATGTGATGTGCAGCAGTCGGTTTGTTTTACAAATACATAACATCTATGTCAATTCTGTGGTTGTAAACAGTAGGTACAGATTTGGCATGTGCTTGGCCCTTGTGAATCTCTTTCCTTGTCATTTTCTGGTCCATCTTCCAGGGAGACAGGGAATAATTCCAGCTGAGGAGGCTTCTAATATGTACTAAGGCTCATTTATATTTGAGTACTGTCTAGAGACATCTCTGCATTAAGGCCAGGTAGAAGTGTGGCCCTCACAGCAGGCGCATGGTGTCTGCTCTGCTTTCTTCAGTGCATTGCAGTCTACAATAGGCAAGTTCTGTCCATCTGAAAATCTTACTGTCAATCAATTGACCTTTATGCAGATTTTAAAAAGTACAAATTCAAATATTATCCCAATCCCCCTGTCTTTCGACTCCAGTCCCACTGGACTGTACCAGTGATTGCTGATAGACATCTCTACTGGTACTATAATTATTTTCCTTTTATAGAGAAATTAGGCAAAACAAATTTGACATGAACAAATGATTAAAAAAGCTTGTCTATACCGCTATACTGCAGATTTGTCGGCAAAGCCGCTGTTTGTAGTTCTCTCTTTTTTCCCTCCATTTTTCATTAACTGTGCCTGACCTTTACATGGCAACACAGCAAGTTTCTTGAGGAGCTCTCTTGTGCCATAAGCACCAAAGTGCCGTGTAAGCCAGCATTTGTTACTCTAATTCTTTTATTGAGATGAAAGTGAATACCTGTGTAAAACCACAAAAAGCTTTGGGCAGCCTTCACTTACTCTACATGCTAATCCTTTTCCTACCTAAGCCACAAATGACCAGCCTAATTAAACGGAGCTTTATTTTTTCATGGTGTGTTGACTGACATTTTAAATTATTACTTACTCATTTAAACAGTCTTATTCTAAAACCTTATTTAACTGCCATGCCTATTTGCATAGCATTATTTTAATAGATGATGCTCAGAGTAAATTTATTATACATTTCTATGAAATTAAAGAGCCCACTGTCTTTATTTTTACCAGAAACATCCAGCTAAATATTAAATTTGTAATTTTCCAGTTGACACTTAAGCTGGCATTTTATGAACATTTCATGACCTAATGCTTTATGGGAGATACATGCCAGGTTGATTTAATTATAAGAAAACATCAGTCACTGCAGAAGTATCACCTCTGCCTAGTTTCTCTAATTAATCAAGCACAAAAGCATGTCTGGAAAATTGGAGTGTGGGAGTCTGGTGTAGACTACACCACCACTATATGAGCTGCAAGCCTACCAGTAACTTTATTCATGTAAGTTGAAAATTTTATTCATTAGTTTCACACTGTTGTTTGTTATTTGGTTGGGGTTTTCTTCATGTCATACAATGCTGCTATTTGTTTCAGGACGCATCATTCAGGTAATTGTGATATTCTTCTTTCCAGAAAAAAATGAACCAAACAACAAAGCAACAGAAAACTCAAAATAAACAAAAACCCCCTCACCAAAACCAGCCAACCAACCAACCAACCAACAAAAAAGACGAACCCAAAAAACCAAATCTGATTATAGAAATCTCATTTGCAGTTTTCTTTTGGAGCCTTTGTGTTAACCTTCACAGTGTTAATTCTATATTGAAAACGAAAATGTGTGTCTGTGAATGGAAGACATGATTCTGCAAACTGCACCGGCCTATACACAAATATAGACTTTTTCAATGTAGATGGCTCTCTCATGTGCTCCTACTACAAAAGATAGTAACATTTGGTTTGGTATACATTTGTCATAATACTGAATTCAACCAGAGTAAGAGCCTGGATTGAAATATGGTAAATAGACCTTGGGTCTCCCTGCTCAGCCACAGGTGCTACATTGAGGCCTTTACTGTTTGATGGTGGTTCTCATTGTGTCCTTGGTAGTTAGTACTGGTTGAGTTCTCAGTATATCCTCTGGTGTTTGTCATAGCTTCTTCCATACTTGTCAAGTGTTCCTTATAGTTCACATCATTATATCAGATGTTTTCAGACATGGAGAGTCGTATTTACATCTGATTTAACTTCCTGAAGCTAAGACTTAGTTTTTGGCACTTACAGGACATCTGGTGCATACAAGTCCCATTGCTGTCTCTGCCCTCTGTGCTCCAGTGGAGCCTCCCAACTCCACAGGTTTTGTTAAACTCTGCCACAGAACTGCTCTTCCATCATTTGTTGTACTAGGCATGTTGCTTTCATTTACTGTTTTTCATCTTAAAACTAACAAAGAAATGAACGTTTGCTGAATTTTGTTTGTCTCGACACGAAAGCTTTGTCATTCGGGGCTTGTCAGTTAGCTCAGGCTGTGCAGTACATCAAAGTTCTGTGAGGGAGAAGTGCCACGCTCTTCTGAGTGCCTTTCAGTGACTCACAAATAACAGGTCATAGACAGTGCAAGTGATCTTCTTCATTGATAATAGTGTGACATTTGGAATTTCATGCCTTCATATTTCTTAGGGAAAAAAAAATCTTCAATAATTTCCTTTGAGTTCTTATTCCTAATTCCATTTAAGCTATTTAAACTGTTTTCTTCAATGAATATAAACATTGCAGAGATAAATAAAAAGGCAGTTTACTTTTACTTCTCTTTTTTATATGTATCTTGTGAAACTCCATTCCTTGGTGTATGACCGCTTAACACTGCTCATTTCAGATCACATCTTTTTCTTGGAATTAATTACTTGTATCCTGGCTCAGTGACAAAGAAAGGGAAGAGTACTGCTAACTGCTTTGGAGCAAGGCTGACTGAAAGAGAAAGGGACAAGGAGCACCTCTGAAATTATGTAGCCCTTACTGCTGCTGAGTCAGCTTCTCTCCTCTGCTGGTTACACTGCTGGGGTAAAAATTACAATGAGGTTACAAAAAATCAATTTGTCCTTTGAAGCTAAATGGCAAAATGAACTCCCATTGAGGTGTATGTGATAAAGAATGATCTCATTTACAGGCTAGGGAAATATTAAAAATGGGATTGAATTCTTGAGACTGGGTGACGTAGGTATTTGTCTCTCCAAAATTACACGTCTGTTGTGAGTATAAAAACAGTTTTGATATATTTTAGCTAACAGATGACAAACACCATGTATTAAATTACTTCTGCTGAATACTGTGCACAGGAAAGTTTCCAATGTAATGTGTGTTCCTCAGTCAAACTAACAAATGTGAAGCAACCATTTATGGGTTCCTGCTAATGAATGTGTTAGTACAAAAATAGCTTAATTTCCCTGCATTTGGCTGACAGAAGTAGTACTTACAGGAAATTACATGTGTTCAATATATGTGCTTCTTTCTACATAAATAATGGGAAATGTCTCAATTCTGACATCTAAATTACCATCACTGGGCACTGATATTAATGCCGCCTTGAGAAGACTAGAGCAGAGAAAATGAGCTCTCAGAATAATATTTTCCAGGGTTTCCACAGATTCAGGAAATCCTTTTGCATTGCTTATATTGTCAGCACACTTAACCATAAGCCCAGAGTTTGGGGGTTTTTAGTGAACCAGTGTTTTTTGAGAGTGAGGGAACATCTTAAGATACAGATGTGTGATTCTGTTGTGTAGGCCAAGCCCAGCTGTGCCAGGATTCCATAGAGAAATCAAGCATATTCTGATCTTCTACCTACCTGCTGCACAGGGAGATGCACTCTTTTGTGCTCTTGTTTTTGTTATGAACTGATCTGATGGTGACAGATCGGTCATGAATATGTACTGCTGAGACTGTGTAGAACAACACATTGATAGTAAGTCTTGTTTCCTAATGGCGTTTGTTGTTCATGTCCGAGTCCATGTTAGATACAAAACCTCTGTGTTTCGTATCCATTACATAGTTTGAGCAGTTTCCAATAACAAAACCTATCTCAGAGAGAAATATTTTTCCATTATAGCAAAGGAGAAGCTACCAATAACTGGCCTGACCAAAGAGGCAAATATTTTTGGTATTTTTACTTTAGTTCCACAGGTGCCATCCTCATAAGGAATTGGTGTTGTCCACTCCCATATTGTTCTCATGTTGCTTGTAGTGACCCAGTGCAGAGCATCAGCATTAAATAAATTTAGTGCTGAGCTGACTCAGAACTAGGAATTACTGGTGGAACTTTCCTAAGAATGAGTCTGCAGGTCTGATTCTGCTGTTGCTTATCCGTTGTCTGAAATTGAAGAATTTTCTTACAATATTAATCTGGCTAAATGTAGAAAAAACAGTTCTTTAGTAAAAAGCCTTTCAAGTCTACAAAATGTGGACATGTGAATGCTATGGCATAGAAATCTTACAAGATGCTATCTTTCTTCTTCATCCTCATGCCTCTTTTCCCTCTTTGGAGTTTTCCCAAGGTTCCTGGGTCCTCTCTTCTTATTTTGACCGAAGTGGTATTTTATTATCCTAGTGTTGGTACATGGCAAGATTTTCTAGCTCTTATCTTCTCCATGACACAGAGGTCCGGGAATGTGTCACAGAGGTTAGAAGCTCCCAGTTAATATTTCAAGTATAAGAAGCTACATAACTATATAAAATCTACAAGTATATAAAATCCTGCCAATATATAATATCCTAAGGCAACATATCCAGTGTCTTCATTGCTTTTAATACCATGGATACCAGAAGGAACAAAAAAAGCCTATGTTTTTACCTTAAGAAATATGTTTTCTTTGATGATGTGTTCATTTTGCCAAATCCAGCCACATCCTGGGGAGGCTGCTCCAACAAATGTTCCTGAAGCCTGTTTAAGATACTGTGGAACTTACAGAAATAAGAAAGCTCAATACTGTGACTGCAAAATTATTTTAAAGGTGTTTTATTCTTTCTTCTCTACTTCTGTCTTTGGCTCTGACTCTCACTTCCCACTGAACCTCTTAAAGGGCAGTCTCACTCTGACACCTGTCTCACACAGTGACACTGCCATTTTGGCTGGCCTCCAAAGCGCTCAGTTCCGTCTGATGAGAACAGTTGGGAGGATTCAGAAGACTTGATGTGGTTTTATTCAGGCTTTTTGGTTATCTCTTTAATTTATTTTTTAAATAAGCTTTAAGAAAAAATTAATTGTATTGAACCTGAATTGTAATATACAGTAAATGAAAACAAATAGTTATTTGATTTATGGAAAGAAATATTACATACATTTCAAAAAGACAGGAACGGCAATTCTTTCATGCAAAATAAACTTGGCAAAGGAAAGTTTTGCCTCTATATTGAAAAAAAATAATATCGGTTCTTTCATTTTAATGGGATAAGAAGGTATATTTTAACTTCTAATTCCATTATAAGCTCTGAGATATCTATGCATGATTTATAATATTTATTGCAGCCTGTGTTTTCAGTAAGATTACATGTTATAAAGTATCTTGAAAGCTGGGAAAAAACCCACTATTGGAGACAGGGAAAATGACTTTGGTATTATGTACTTCTTCAAGTCATGCTGTGAAAATAAAACTGCCTTTTAATGTGAAGCCTAAAGTGACTTTCTCTAGCCTGTGTGACAACAGTTATAAATGAAAAAGAAAATAGTTACCAAATTTACTTTCTGATAAGACTTTTCCATGTGTTTCTGAATAAAATGTCTAATAAACCCATTTGCCAGAGAGGATAGATTTATGCCTAGTAATACAGATGGTGTTTGCTATATCTTGTCCCTGCATTTGCTATAGTATCAGGGAAGCACAGACTCACAGAATGATTGAGATTGGAAGGGACTTCTGGATGTCAGCTGGTCCAACCCTCCCTACTCAAGCAGGGCCACCTGGACCAGTTGCCCAGGATCCTGTCCTTTTGAATACCTCCAAGGATGGAGACTCCACAGCCTTTCTGCTCAACCTGTGCCAGCACTCAGTCACCCTCACAGTGCAATAGTTACTCCTTATGTTGAGGCAGCACCTTCTGTGCTTCAGTTTGTGCCCACTGTCTCTGGTCCTGTCACTAGACACCCCAGAAGAACCTGGATCTGTCTGCTTTACATCCTCCCTTCAGATATTTATACAAAGAGGTGAGATCACCCCTAGTGTTTATTTCAGTATACTGTGGAGGGCCTTGGACTGTTAAAAAATACCATGCTCAGAGTTACACTTGTTTTGTCAAAAATCTTAATTGCATTGGAGTTGGTGTTGTGTAACATTGCACATTCTTTAAATGCATAAAAGTAGATCAGATTGGAACTTTAATCTGTTTCACTCTTTTATACATCTTGTGCTATTTCTATTAATGTGTTTCTGTTAATGTGTTTTATTTGTTTAGAAGTACAGCTTTTGGGGGAAAAAAAGAGTACCAACAGATGTGATACGTAAGCCTTACTCAGCTTTGGCTTGGGGTATTTATAGGAGCAGAAATGTAACCAGAGAGGGAACACTCCTTCCCTCTGCTTGCATATTGCTCTCACAAATGCGTATTGTTGGCCAGGGAAATGAAAATTTACCTTTTTTTGAATATTAATTATTGGCAACTCTGACATTATTGTTTTAACTATGAGTAAGGATGGCTACCTCTTCCAAGTAGTAACTCCTCCCCTCACAAAGAAAAGCCCTTTTTCTGAAGTTTCTTAGCCTTTTATGCTGAAAGTAGATACAATGAATATTCATCAGCATTTTAAATATTACAGACATATCTGCTCTATTGACATCTTAAGTTGCATATGTAGGTAAATCCTCCTTGATCTTGCCTTCCTCTCTTTCTCTCCCTCTCTATAAATATCTATCTCTTTTAGATCCCCTTTTCTACTAAATAAGATGGAAATGTGCGGTGGATGTGTTGCTGGAATGTATTAAAGTACAAACAAATCATGGGCTGTGACAGTGGGGCTGTTTTTTAAATATGGCAGCTGCCACTGAGATTCAGATGTCCCTGTGCATAACTCTCATAATTTGCTTTCTTTATTAAAGTACAGCCAAACTTCTGTCTTCCCAGTAATAGTCCTTCGATAGCTGTGAGTACAGAATGATCATGATAGCACTACATTATTTCAACATTTTTCATAATGATGAATATTAAACAATTCCAAAGGGTCGGTAATTTTAATTTTTAAGATGCTGGAATATCTGAGGCACCAGCTCACTCAAGAGGAAAAATTAAGTGTATTTATTTAAGGCATCGTAGTTGCAGAAGTAGAAAATGTCAAACTAGTTTCTTACAAGTGCTCCTTCATTTCCATTAAGAAGCTGATGTATGTTCTAAATTAATATTATTGTCTATAGTATTTTGATCTAAATTATTCATAACTAATATGGTTATTTTACAACATATTAAAGGGACTTTTTACCTCTAAAATAACTATAAACAGGTCTCTATTTTACCTCTTTGGGGTAGAAATCTCTCCAAATCTTTACAATTGGAGTATCTGAAGTTGTGGGCTTTTTCCTGCTTTTGGACTGAATTATTCAATAAGAAAGGTTTAGGGCACTTAAACATCACATAAGTAAAACCTCAGAATTCTGTAACTAAAAAGTAGCTAATTTTTAGTTATATTGATAAGATTGTGATCTAAAGGTATTAAGGTATTATTCATTAAAGCTTTCCTCAGAGCTTCATTTCTATAAAATATCTTTATCATGATGGAACCACAGCCATGGTAGTTGTATTGATCTAACTTTCTTGGCAGAGGCATGCAGTGTTCTAATGACAGTTTCCCCCTTTTTCTTGGGGATGATGACCAGTTAGTAATCCACAAATAAATTGTTAGTACTCATTTGAGTTTTTCTATTATAAGCAGCTGGACAAAAGAAGGCAACTTTGGTTCCCTGTAGTAATGGTACTTGTTTAAAGCTTGCTCCTTTATGCAGAAGGAAGAGTTTAGTGGTATATTCTGAACACAGAAGAATTTTATATTTGGTTTGGGGTATTTTTGGAAAAATAGTACATGCTCCACTTAGGAGTCCAATTGAGGGGTTTTTTTCCTGTTTTTAACTATACAAACATACATGTAACATTGAACTCTGAAATTCTTCTAGTCTTTATTTACACACCATCCTAAAAGATGGGTGAAAAAAGTATCATGATATATTGGCTTTGATTTGATCTGCTCGTGCACGTTAGCTGTTTATGATCTAATGGTGGAAGTATTTGGAGTTGTTTTGAATTTGTCTGTACATCCCCAAATTCTAGGTTTTATTGCTTTCTTAAAAATGTTGAATTCAGGCTTTAGTAAGGCCCTGCCTTTTAGCTGATGCCTCAGGTTCCCGTGAAGAGTACCAAGTGATATTTTTGCTGGCGTTTTTCCACTTAGCTCTGCCTGTAGCCTGCCAGCTAAAAGCACTGCGGTCTTGTTGCAGAGTAATGCCCGTAACTTTGAAGAAAGGACCAAAGATAGTGTTATTTGTCTGTTACCAATAGAGATGTCATAGATGGTAGGGCATATTCTCATTATTTACATCAAGTGTGTTGGTCCTCCCTCAGTCTGCAGATTTCCTGTCTGCTCACACTCTCCCACCTATGCAGCAAAGAAGATCTACAATTTTACCCTGTCCTCATCTGGGCAGCATGTTCATTCTGGTTTTTCACGTTACCTCTGTACAGTTTGACTTGACTGATTTGAAAAATTTTAAGATGGAGTTAGGTTTTTCATTTTAGTCTGGTCTAATTGCTTTCCTTGCTTTAATAAACTTGGGCAAATAGGCAAGAATGTGTTTAACCCAAGATGATTCTGGTGTCTTAGGTGGTGCTTGAGAGTATATTTGTTTTAATATGCAGTCTCTTCTGAATGTCTAGATATATATATATATATATCTGCATTAGCTTAGGTCCAGAAACTTCCAAGCTCCTTCTATATGTGGTTAGTAATAATTTAATAAAATTTTGTGAAAAGCAATCACCAAACTGAAAGACTGGTTACTTGCATGAGTCTTGAGCCTCATAGACCTTTCTGTTGAGGTCAAGTCACCAGATTAAATCTCTATCTGGAGTGTGACAATACTTTTGGTGAGAAACAAAATGGATTTAAAGTAGTGCACTCAGGTGCCATCAGAATAAACAGTTTTATATATGCATTTCCTGCATTATAGGCTGTAAATTTTTTCAGTCAATTTTAAGGTAACAAACTGAGGGTTGTTTTTATTATGGGCTAATAGGAAAGGATGCTCTGTGGTTTTGTAGATTACTAAAAATTCTATAAAAATTCTTAAAAGGAAAGCTAAACAAAAGCCAAAATACCAACTCATGGGAACAAGTGTGCTTTTACTATACAATAGTTTTACTTCCCTTTTTTCAGGCATTTTAAGCACTATATTTATTATGTGGTATCATACATGGAGCTTTTTTGGTGTTAAGACAATTTCAGAAAATACCATCAGTTCTTGATGGTGATGTACAGATTTATTTTTTGAGGAAAACTAAGACTACCTCACTCCCTGGTTTTGAAAGTGTCAAAAGACTTTTTTTTTTTAATTTTTTGCCTAATTTCTCTACAGGTCTTGACCTCACAATAATAATTCTTTAATGTGCATTCATAATTATGCAGTTAATGTTATCATATGTTAGACTTGATTTCATCCTACCCCTGTGGCTAACCCAAAGAAGAGGAATGCAGGATGGGGCTGTTCAGGTTCTAGGCAGTGATCAGAAATGAGAGCCAGTAGGTTGTCCTTTGGTTTTGTGTCACCTTCTGTCTCACTACTGCTTTTTTGGCTAATTAAAAAGCTATTTCCTGAAATTCAGGTCCAGTGATGAACGCTAAGATTGCTGACTTGGGCATTTTGGCAAAACAGTAATTTATAGAGGAAGTTATAGGCTTTCTTTACTTCAACTAGAATGAAATTGCTAGATTAAGGTTCTTTTAACTCTACAAATTTTGTAATTATATTTAAAATATTTATACTCTGCTGGAAAAATTCTCATTCTGTTTGACTCATACATTTTTCTTCTGCTTTTACTTCTTTGTAGCATATTTCAATTTGTATAGTCCATTGAAGGGAATTGACATTTTGCAGCTTTCTTATTTAAAATATAACCCAGAGACTTGAACCTTAACTTTGTGCAGTGAGTACAATCTTCCTGTATACTTCAGGGAGGCCACATACAATCTATTTTGCCCTGTATTCTCTGATAAAATAAATTAGAGAGCCTCAGTGTTTGTGTCTGTCTTAGGTGACAAGAGGAAGGAGAGGGCGGGAGAGTGAAAAATAGTTTACTTTTTGCCAGTACAGATACTCATTTTGTGCTGGGTGAATATGTTGGACATGCATGGATAGTAACATGTCACAAGAAAATGAAAGTAAAATTTGGTATAGGTCCTGTTATATTTTGATAAAATCATGGCTATTATTTCCTAATGCAAAATTTGTTGAATGCCAGCTCGTCCATAACTATAATGAAGCCAACTAATGCATAAATGAATTCTGGCAATTTTTAATAAAATTTGAAAACCTGATATGACAGAGAGGAATGCTAAGAGGTAGCCAAGTGTGTAAACACTAAATGAAGGATTATCCTTATTTGTGAAAAATCCATTCCAGCGAGAAATTAAACTGGGGCTTTTCTCAAAAAAGAAGGGCTACTGTGTCTAGTGAGCCAAATCAGTGCCTGATTTTACTCCCTTTGTAATAATAAGGTTGTATGAGTTCCATAAACCATACACAAGTAAGAGTAAGTGTAACTGAGTACTCCATGCTCCCTCTTCTTTAAAGATTCACCTCCAAATAGTAAAGTACTGATTAAAACTGAATGTGATCAAACATATTAGGATGGTTCACTTCATTTGTCAGAGCATACTGTGTATGCAGCCTCACCTCTCATTTGGTATTTGTACCTCGCAGCAAGTATTTTCTGTACAAAGCACATATGTATGAAATGACTACCATGCATAAAATGGAAGATCCTGTATTTATTGATCTTTCATCTGAAGAAGGAAGATTTTACCTGAAAACAGCTGGTCCAGAACCTGGGCTGTATAAATGACATAGAGATTAATGATAAATAAAAGATAAAAATCTTCATGCCACTGATACTGTCTTTTAATGAGCCTCAGCAATGTGTAGCTAGCAATTTCAGAAACTAGATCTGTCAGGAATTAGACTGCAAGAATCTTGGCACTAGTTACTCTAAATAGATGCATCTCACTTAAAAAAAACTATTTGCAATAGACTTACCTGTCTGTATGTACTTTAATTATACGTCAACGTTCTACAATTACACTGTGTACATAAATCCAAAAGCTGCTGGTAAAAGCTAAGACAGTAGATTAACTTCTGGGACAGGCTCCTCTTAATGAGTAAACTCTAAGGTTCCTGAACTGTCAGGAATTGAAACTGTCTCAGAGTAAAAAGTGCTCTTGTAAATACTGTGTCTTATGCAACAAAGGACAAGTGTTGTAGCAACTGGTACACAACTCACCAAAAAAATAAAAGGATAGAGAAAGAGAAGGAGAAAAACATATGGACCTGTTCCTTTTCAAATGCAGATTGTTGGGGCTGGAAGTCTACCGCTTAGTCACTGTGCTCTCTGTTTGACCATATGGTTGCAAAATCTAGTGGAATGATGTAAAAATCCTAGTTAGGCTTCTGAAAACAAAATAAAGTAGAATAAAGTGGGTAAAGTGAAGGATTTATTGTATTCATTCTTGCTGTTATACAATATTAAATATGTTTTATTTTCAATGACTGATATTTTATGTACTCTGGATCTCTCTCTTGGTATTTGACTCCCTTGAAATATATGGGATGAAATCTCTAGGTATGCCTTTACATTTAAGATGAGATGACAAGGATCATCCATACAGCTCCGTACAAAGTTAACACTTGGCACAACACAACACACCTATCAACAAGGTTTCTCGTATTTGTACAAAAATTGGAAGCACACAGATGGAAAAAAGACGTTCTTTTGTCCTCTGTTACAACCTTATGTCAACCTCCACCATGCTGCTCAAATTTTGATGCATTTACTGGTAATCAGTCTCCATATGAAATGAAGGACATGACCCTATGTAGCAACTCCTTGGCTGTCCTGCTTTCCCTTTGCAAGCAGGACTGAAGAAAGGATGTATAATTCAGATACAGATAAGGACTTTTTGAGAGAGGATGGGGGAAATGGAGTTGTGTTTGTATGTGTAAAATACCTTTCAAATGGGGATCATGAGTGAAGAGGCCTCTCTATTTGTCACCAACAGCAACATGTCTATATTGGAGTAAAATTTCAGTTTGGGAGTAAGTAGAGAGAATAATTGTTCTCTTTTAGACAAATAACAATAGATAAGCAAATTGGTTTTAAAACAGCACTTTACTTGGCTTCAACTATGTTGTTTTACTGTTTCAGTCTAGTTTTAGCGTGGTGTAAAATCATGTAAACAAGATCCATGCAGTGTGACTTGTGTCCACAGAACCCGCTGGCTAAGACTCTCCCCAGGCCCCAATCTCAGTGTGCAATGCCTGGGTAACACTGATACACAGAGACTTACAAGCTGTAAACAGGGGTGTTGTATAATAAACAAGAACATAGTTTTCTCTTTATTTTAAGGTCATTTCATGCCTATTCACGGTTTGAAAATCACAGTGTTACTGTACACAGTCTATTAATGTAATTTTAATTTATATTTATCTATTCATAAATATACAGTATTTATCCATGGTGAGTTAACATACTGTAAAATTATGATAGTACATTCTTTCTAATCTTTAGTAACCAAATACAGGTATATATAGACTTGGAAAGTCCATGAAAAGCAGACAGTTTATTCTCTATTGCTTATAACTATTTTACATTGAAGTAAAACATTTAGACCTGTAATGCTTGACTTGAGTGAAGTTATACCTCATCCTCACCCATAAAGGTAAAGGGAAAATTAATCCTCTGTGAAACATTAATCTTCAAAAGTTTTACACTCCTTTTCATCACCTTTGTCTGAAGGAATCCTTTCCTGCCTTTGTATTGTGGTAGAAATTTTCCATTGTGATTTTCTGTCTTTTTAATAGGGTTTAGAAAGTAATAGTATTTGCTGCAGTTATTCAGCACCATTTCAAAGCCACAAACTACTAATTCTGGGACTGCTGTAGCAGAAAATCTTATGTGGACTGGTTAAAGAGCAGACCCTGTTGGTTATATTGACCTGTTTGCTATACAAGTGTTTTCAGTTCAGGTGCCAGTAACAAGGATGGAATTAAAAATTTCTCTTGTGAGAAAAATAAATCTGTCATTAACTATGGCAAGAGATTTACAGAAATGATAATTTAGTTTCCTAGATTTAGAATCCTGTCACCACCTGTCTGCCCTTGGAATTGGGAAATCATTTTAATTTTCTAGCCTGTTGTTTGCCAGTGAGATGGTCCTCATGGTTTATAGAGCACAGCAGAACTTCATCCCATATTGGTGGTTGTAGCTAAGCTTCCTAACCCCTGTGACAGATACCAAGCTCAGTGCTGAAGAGTCAGCTGTAAAACACTTCCTAAAGATGCTGGAAATCCCACTGTAAAGTACATCTGTTAATGGTGTTGTAATTGTTATCATTCTTCTTCCCCTGCCCCAGGACCAACTATACCCATTTCAGAACATATGGTTTCCTTCAACAGATAAGATACCAACCATGATGCCAAAGTCACTTCTGTTCTTTCTGTTACCAGTTCAGCTCTGCAACCCATCAGGAACTTTTATTTCCCCTATTCATCATTTAGGGATTTAAGGAAAGAGGTCTATTTATTTACCCAAGAATATTCTTTTTCTTCTTTGGTGAGATAAAGTGAAATTCTTGATAAGCAATTTACATAGTGTTCATTTTCACAGTATTTGTCTTTCTAAAGGAAAATATCTTATATACTCGGTGAATATAATAATTATGCATGGGGAGAGAGAGACATAAATTCAAATATTGAAATTCATTGTGGGATAAAGGAGACAAATTTTAACCAGACTCCATATACTTCTTCATTGCAGACTCTAGTGTAGGGTAAATATACATATGGGCTTTAAACTTGCTAACTTGGGCTCCAGAGGCAGAAGGTCAGAAACCGAGTAGTAGCTGACTCCATTTCTCCAGTGTGTTTGTAGACCCCGTGGAACTTCAATTTGCTCTTTCTAAACTTCTACAAATACATAACATAGCCCTTTTAAAGGTCTGGCATTCTTATATCTGCATGACTATTGCAGCAATAAGGCCTACTTTTTATTAAAAACAGAGTAGGAACTTCAGCATCCTATTACACAGGAAAAATAGACAATTCTTTCCTGTTTAAAGTCTCAATTAAAAGTTAATCAATTAATTAAATGCACTTTATTGAATTTACTTACATTACCTCAGAGAGATGGAGACCAAGGAGGCTTACAGACTTACAGGAAGTAAAGTTGTAGGTTATGACTCAGTAATTAAGCTTAGACTCTTCACCTGTCCCCTTCAGCAGGAAAGCATAAATAAAGGTGAAATGCCTTCTCTTCTCCTCTCCTTCCTCCATTCCTTTCTTTCCCCATCAGTGACTTTTGAGGTCTCATTTGTCTGTTCCAAATATTTACTCTGTTAGTGTTAGTTGTCTGCATTATGTTTTCAGGCAAAGTGAGCCATCTTCTTTTACTTGCACTGATTTTGCTTTTGTTCTGCTGTCACAATATAGCCTGACCAACCTTGTACATTCACATAGGAGTGCATGGTTTATGCACATGTTGTAACACTGGTCCCTGACAGTGACGGGTGTGTGAGAACTCTTAAAGAAGTTAACATTTTGCAGAAAATATACAAAATATTAATATTTCATCACAAACAAACTGGCAGTCAAGTCAGAGGCCTGTTTTCAGAACCCAGGTTTCTGTTAATAAGCAGCTCTTTCACAGCCCAATTTCTAAAAATAAAGTTCTTTAGGCAAAAATTTTAAGCTTTAACTCGTTATACAAAAGCTTGCAAGGAAAGTAGCAAAAGAGATTTGTCTTGTTTTGGGGATCTTTTTAATTTCTATCTCCTACCTTTGTCTCAGGTTTTAATGTGTAGTTGTAATCAGGGAAGAAAGGAGAAAGACTTAAGTGCACTGAGTACTGAAGGAATGAAATGGAAGTGAGGTTATTGCTTTTTAATTAGTGCCTGTGGGAAGACACTTGGCTACACCAGTGCCTTTTATACTAGTACTACCTTGCAACAGTGATGTGCAAAATGTTTCCCACATCTCCCACCATCTTGTATAGCCCCAGAGCAGACATACATAAATAAGTAAGGGAAAAAGATAGAAAACAGATTCAGTCATGCCTGTTTTGCTGATGTCTGATCAAGGGGAAAAAAAGGAGGGAAGCTACAGAGGAAGATGAAGACTATATACTTCATAAATTCACTGTAACAGCTGTTGTATGAAATGCTGGGATTTGCTATTCCACACAGCACAGGATGAAGGCAAAACTTGCACGACTATATTTCTCTGTGTAATGAGGTAGGCAACCATGCAATTAAATTATTTGCTTTCTCTGGGACACTGCTGTGTTCTTTGCCATTGCTTTTAACTGCTCTCAGGTACCAGAGTGTCATTCTCACCCTCATTATTATATTTTTTCCCCTTGTACTTGCCACTAAATGAGAAGCTTTACAGTGGAGCAGCTGTTGGTAAAAACATTGACCTAAAATAAAGCAGTCAATATTTTATAAACAGTTGGTTGAAGTAGCTTCAAACTTCTGGGTACAAGAAAACAGAAGCAGTGGCGAGATGAAAACCGTTTGCTCAGAAAGTGTTTTGGAAAATCTTATTAGGCTTGTGCATGACTGCTGCCAACTTAGTTTTCCTGTTCACACAGCTGGATTTCCGGCCATAATCTTAGCTCTTCTATAAAACACAGGAGCATTAATAAAGTAGGATATTCTCTTTAAATTCTGTGTCTTACAAAAATAAAAAATACAGATAAAGAAATTGGTTAAAGCTTTAAGATTTTGTACAGAAGCAAGAATTATGTTTGGGGTTTTTTCAATATAGAATCCAGTTACTAGTAAAATGCTTAGTTTGATACTTTCTGCTGGTGAGCTTGGACAAAAATCATCAGTATAACACTGATTTTACTTCAAAATAAGCCAACCTATTGGTTGCCAAAATATTTTGCAGATGTCTCTGCTGAAATAAGACAACTTGCAAAGCGTAAAAAAACCCCTGCCTTATGGGGTACCTTACAGGCAGCTGCAGCACATCAAGTCAAGTGTATAGTTTTGATCTAAGTCTTTTAGTTTAAACTGCAGTGTCATATCTATTTTCTGAAACTGTTTCTAAAATATGTTATATCCTAGCATATGCTATATTCTACCAATGTTTATTTTATTCCTAAGCATGGCAATTACATTTTGTTCTTGAAAAATCAGGAATCTAAAATAATTTGTTCTCCATTGTCATTGCTGTAACACAGCACTGACCACATTTCTTTGGTGAAGAGTTACAAGGAAAGACACTACATGGAGCCACATGTATGTATGTGTGGCCAAACTTCGCGAACGCAGATTTGGGCAGGGCTCTCCCCACATGCCCTTCCAGCCTGCACAGTGGATTTTTTAGGTGAGGCACAGCGTGTGCAGAACTGGCCCCACCGTTTAACTCCTAAGGTCCATCTGCCACGACCAAGCGAGCTTGGACAGTGACAGTGAAGTCCTCGGGACTGTCACAGCACCCGGTACTAACCGGGGCTGACCCTGCTGAGCATCCGAGATGTGACGGGATGGGATGGCAGGGAGGCATTGAACTGCCAGCGGACGGTCCCACTGAGACTCGAACTCAGGACCTTGGGGTTCAGAGTCCAGAGTGCTCTCCATTACACCATGGGACTGTCCCATGGAGCCACTTACACAGGAGAAAAAATTCTGACTGCCATCATGGTTCTCCTGACAAGTGTGTTTGCTTTGTGTGTTTGATGTAGAGTCCAGAATGTGAGAAATGGAATGATCCCCTCAGAGTGTTTATAATTAAATATTATTTACCCAAAAGGCCATACTCTGATCATTTGTCTAAATATGTGCTTAGGGAGGTTTGTTCACATATTGAAAATCTCTGTGGACTAAATCTGGCAGATTTTATCTGTCCTTTCTAATTGAAATATTTTCTGCTGTGTTGATTTTGGCCAACCATCACAGTCTTCAGCCTGATGAGTTATTTCAGATTCCTCAAATGCAGATTGTATATTTTATGAAATGTATGTTTTAAGGTTTTTTCAAGGTACACATTTTAACTACTGCATTATTATAACCTAGTGATAGTAAAAGACCATAAGTAAGCTTTTAAACCTCCAACTCTAGAGCAAGGCGTAATAATCAAGTACTTCAGAGAAATAGCCTTAGATTTTGAAGTATTATTATGCCATAACTTTGATAAATATGTTTTTAATCCCCCTTCCTGATTATTCTGAATGTTTCTTAAAAGTGCAATAGCAAAAAACAACTGTTTGTGACTTAAAAACATCTTAAATTGCAGAGAAGCATCTAGCTTTTTCCTCTGCAAGGAGCAGACTTAATAAAATCTCAGTATTTGGGCTGAGATATCTAAGGGAAAGAACTTGTTTTTCTATCACCTCAGAAAATGCTGGTTTGTAATGGAAATTCTGATGGATCAATAATTATGTCATCATTAATAGCTATTGTATTGAGGGAGGTAAAGTGATAGTTTTCATATTAGCTCTGTTTTGCCAGAACTATTAATTACTTTCATCCTTGTGCTGCTTTTCTGGGACTGTGAGTTCCAGAAATGCAGCTTTGATCTTTTGGGAAAACTGCTTGAGAAAAACGTATGAGTTCTCTAATCTATTTTGATGAATGTCATCAACTTCTGAGGGTTTCTAAACCACAGCAGAATTTGTCACACGGCACACAAAGTTTACTTACTGTGTTTATTTTTATAGATCTGCTTAACTTGGGGCAAAGATCTTCCGAAAATGCAGCCAACGTTGTGGAATAGATACAATTTATTAGAGAAGGGGAATGTTCTGTTTTGCACTGGTTTCCTTCTTTTCTTTGTATCACTTATGAAAGTGCCTGACAACAGGTAGCTTCCTGTAAAACTGCACTTGGAATTTTAACTATCGCACTTCAAGTGCTGTGTCAGAGATAATCTCCTGATGGATCCATATGCAAGGCCCCAGTGAGCTGTAGAATCCATGGATGTCAACCTTTCCAGCTCAGGCCAACTACCAGAGCATTTTATCCCTTTAATTTAAGGTACTGGCATTCTCTCTTGTGCAGTGACATTCAGCATATAATATTGAGACCACACTCTGACTGATATTCAAGTTGTTGGGTCTGTTCCTGTTTCCAGTGATGTCTTTGAAATGAACACCAAAGAAAAACCCAATCAAATAAAAAAACCTGCCCCTCCTAAATGATAATTCCAGTGTAAATTGTAGTAATGAAAGTGTCACGCTCAGGGATCCAGATTCTTCTTCCTGTAAGACTCTTTGCAGGAGCTCAGAGGAAATTTAGCCCTAAACAGATTACAGTTGCCTAAGACCATGTCTGGTTTGGCTGTCAGTATCTCCAAGGATGGATTGTCCCTGGTCTGTTCTTTGCTACAATCGCACTTTGCTTGTTCATTACCCATTAGGACCACCTTTTTTTTGCAAAGGTGCTTTTTGGCTGCTCAGCTCCCCTGCTGCAGTGGAAGGTTGTTGAGAACTTGAAACATAAATGCGTAGTGGAAGATGCACGAAACTGGAGAACTTACTTGGGAATTATCGTGAAGATATAATTAAAGTCTTGAGTATATCTGACATCAGGTACTAGCAGATCATATGAAATCTCAGCAAAAAATATTGCTAGTATTGCCTGAAAACTGCAGAAATACACTTGGTCTAGACTAGATGCTTGTTACCACTTTAATTAATTTTTAATGATTTTAGTTTAAAACATTTTAATAATTTTATTGAACAAATATTCATATTCACCAGAAAGGCTGGGCAGAGTTGATATTGAGAAACCGAGTAATTCCGCATTTGTATCACTGATACGTTGCATCTTATACCATACAGTGCAACAATGAGTGGGGATCTCCTAGTTCCCTCCAAGTAATGTATACCATAAAAAATCCCATTAAAATCCTAATTTTTTGTTGAAATAAAGTCACCCATTAGAATTCTCTTTCCTGCAATACCTATTGGGCGTTGCATATTTTGCATAATTCACTGCTTAACATCTGGTATGCTTTTCAAAGATCTGAAACAAAATAGTTTCTCTGAAATCATCACCATTCACGAACATGGTCAGTTTTCTGAGGCCTAGGACAAAGCTGCTTCAGCAGTCAGCATGGCAAATAAATGTATTCCTTCTCAGCCTAAGTTCCCTAGAGTATTTTTCCAGTTCAGAAACAGAGGCAGAAAGAATTCCATATCAGTCATCCATTGCAGAGGCATTTCCAACAGAAGCCACCCCTACAGCTCCACTTCAGGTCCCCTGAACAGATTCTGACATTATTATTATTATCATTATTGTTATACATTGTTGCCTTCTAAAGGTGCTATCTTCATCTTCTGAGTATACCAGAGCCTTTCTTAAGGCTGTTCTGAGAAGAACTTAACTCAGTTTAGAGTTCCTTCTGGAAAACTTCTGATTTTAAGATGTAGCTGGATAAGTCTTAGCAACTTCAGAAAGGTTGTATGAAACCATTTCTAATTGCAAGCCTCCTATTTTCCAGCCGCACCTCACAAGCATCTACCATATCTTGACTGGTAGGTTTCTAAGCAGGGGGCTAGATGTCACTAGAAATATAAACAATTAACTACCTGAGGAAACTTCTGCTGAGTAACACAAAAGTGTTTTCTATTTGACTTGGACACATATGCTTTGGGATCTAAAGAGGACTGTGAAATGAACCTTACTTTCCCCATTGGCTCTTCAGTGTCAAATCAGAGTATGACTTCATACACCCTCAAAAAAGCACTTAGAAAACATCTGGGGACGACCCGTGGTCTCCTTCAGCCAAATGTGAAGTTAGGTGTGCTGTCAAAATGACTCTTGTAGAACAACGTGTCATTGCGTGCTGGTAGATGTCCTTTGGCTGATGCTTTCCTTTGGGCGTGCACAGCCCCACTCACTTGTGCACATTGTCTGCTCATTTTCTACACAATTTGCTTTGAAAATGTTTGAGCACGTCTGTGTTAATAGTTAGAGAAATGTGCTTGCTGGTTAGTAAGATTAGTAAGATTGCAGCTCAGTGTGGGTGACAGCAATAAGTAGAAGTGATGGTGTTTAGTGGTGCTCTCTCATTCACAGAGGGCTCTGTGGTGACAGCCCTATTGGACTAAATGTGTTTTCTTGAGGTGTCACACTATTTTGCAGAGCTGCTTAGGACTGCACAATATGCTGTGTTTATTTTCTGGGTTACTGTCTGGGTTAAAACCACCAGGGTTGTTTTTTTTTTTTTGAGCCTATTTGTGTAGTCAGCTGAAGCATATTTCAAGATTTTATCAGTCTTCAACTGCAGAAGATCCCAACTTTGCTGTTTTCCTTCCACCTCACTTCATTTAGCCTGGAGCTCTGTCATTTAAGTATTTTCTATATCTGCTAGCGGTGATGAATTTTAAGACAGTTACTTAGGCTACAGAAAGACAGTGGGATATATAGTCAAAAAGTCACAGTCATTAGGAAAATGTTGTAGGGACTTGTGGCAGTTTTAAACACTGAATTTGATTAATGAGAACAAGTGAGCAAAATTTAGCACAAAAGGGTTTTCAGCAAATTTTTGCTTCCTATAAAGATAAATGGAGACTTTTTTTAAACTGGAAAACGTTCTAATAATTTGCATCAGTAAATATACCAAAACACAAGCTTCTTTGCTTTTCTGTGAGCCTATGCATTTTCTCATTGCCTCTGCCAATTTCGCTACTTTCAGCAGGTGTTTGGATCTTTGCCTTTTCCTCCCCCTGCTACTAGCATGCAATAGGTACAGATTTTTTCGCTATCATTAGCTACAAAAAAGCCAGGTTAACATTTGTGCACCCTGGAGGTAGGAAATGACAGGTGCAATGCATCCAGCTCTGGAACTGGAGGTACCTTTGAACACATAGAGTTGGCACTCTGTTTTTTTCCCCTTTTCTCTTGCCATCCAGTCAGGTTTGGATTCTCTAATAGCTGGATGCTAATTAGTGTTTACCTAAGAAACCTTTACAAAGCCTAGCTAGCTGACCACCTCTTTGTCCAAGTGGTCTGTTGCACTGCCTTATGTTTCCTAGACACTGAAAACAAGCTACTTTGATGACTTCTTGTGCTTTAAGTCAAATCCTTTATATATCTTGCTTCCTGTGTTAGATTATTTTTGTACTGGATTTGAAGAGAGCATTTGTGGGATGCAAATATTGCACTGTCCTTCCAGTAGACACTGAGAAGATTCTTAGCACTCCCCTGATTTTGATTAGTCACCCCATAACTGTTTTGTTTATCAATGTCTGATGAGTTACAAAATTCCTTTTTGTTATTCTGAAGGATTTTGTGTGCTTCTACCTGACAAGATTTTGGAAGCAAATGAAATGTGTGTTTTTGGACTCCATTTTGGTCAGCTAGGTGGGAGAAAATAGTTGTTAATAGGTATAAAGCTAGCAATAGGCAGATCAAAAGGAGTGAAGGGGTAATTTTTACATTGGCTTAAACTTTGATGGAAGGTTTTCAGATTTATGAGGCCACAGACATTCCTTCCACCTTGAGTCTTGACATGTTTTGTCCATGTGACAGTTCCCTGTGTGCCCATGCCATGTGTTTCATGCCAGGTCTGTGCTCCTCAAAGTTCAGATTGGCTTTGAAATCCAAATTTTAAGTGAGTTAAGAACTCCTTTTTTAAGTATGCAAAGCACAGTGCATCCTTTTTGAAAAACTGGAACTGGTTTAAGCTGTTTGTATAAACAGGTGCTGTAGAGGAGGTAGATGATGAAACACAACTTCAGAGGAAGGTAGCACGTGGGACTATTTCAGAATTAAATGCATTACAAATTCCTTAAAACAACTCTTCCAGCATATTCCTTTCTATCTCTTTTTCTCATAATATTTCAAACAAGTCTAGAAACAAATCAAAACTTTTCCTCCTAAGCACAGAAGGGAGCAGAGGAAAAGTAGCCATTTCTAGATCTATTTCTCAGTATTTGCAAAGTTCTCAGTACAATGGAAGTGGTCCCTGTTAAAGATAAATAGTTAGGTCTCAGTCAATTTGTTTTTCAATCAAAATTTTCAGGAGAGGCATTATGATTGATTTCTGGCATACATTCAGCTACTGACAAAGCAAAAATAACTTTTTTTGGAGTTTTAATCTGAAGCACAACATAGAATATAAGGAGGGAGATTCCCACTTGAAGTATTCTCAACAGTACTGGAGGATACACTGATGTTTGTTTGGAAATAAAAGTGCTGAGTTGGTTCTTTTGGACATTTTTACTTACACAGAATATTCTAAATGAAACTTGGTACGGTGAAGAATTAATTTCTTGGTCATATTTTCAACCTTCTAAAAAGTTTTTAAAAAAGATTTGTGTATAACTTCACTGGTATTAAAAATGTGAATTTTTTCCCTTATTTTAATAAAAATAGGATTTATTGAAAGTGTGTTTTTATATTAGTTTATGCAACTGATAATTGTTTTAGGTAAACAAAATAAAAGAGTATAAACAAGGAAGAAAAATAGCAAATTAAATTTGGGATACAGTCTTTATAGATAGCCAGAATTTCACAGCATCCTTTCTAAAGTGTGGAATAAATTCACAAAAATTACTTTTTCCTAGGAGTGGTTAAGCTGCCCAAAGAAGAAGCCTGTGAAGTTGGACTAAGGGTCAGTCTGCTATCTTGTTACTCAGCATTAAGGGACTGTCACTTTGCAGATGAGAAGCACCTTCACAAGCAGTATGTTTTGGTGGCACAGAGTTTTCCAAGCAACTCAAGAGAGAAAAGAACAAGCACAAAGATGGACCAATATTGTTAGGAAGTCCTTCAGCAGGGGCTCTCGTGGATTTAATGACAGGAGGTTCCTTTGCGAGGTTAAGCTTCAGCTTTAATGATGTTTTAACACTCTTCCTTTCTTTTGCATTCTAATGTGGTCTGGTTTTATCCTAACTATGCATCAAACAGAAGTTATTTTCCTTTACCTACCATGCCTTTGGCAGGATTAAAGTAGACCATAGTTTTACTGCAGTGCCATGCTGCACATATCCTGGTGGAAACCAAATGTTGGACAGGCTGTAAAGTGGAAATACGGTCAGTATAAACTGGGAAGACCAAAGCAGGAAACTGCTTGTGTTCCTGAGAAAATTAGTTAATCCGTTATTGTACTTCTGTTTGAACTCTTCTGTAGTTTCTCTGCTTGGCAGAAGAGGAAGATTTTTGGTGGAAGAACAAAACAAAAGACATTTTTTCTGATTTGTGCCCATTCAAAGGACACAAACATAAAACACCATGCCACTTAGTCTCAACAAACAAAAAAAGGAAAGAAAAAAATCAGAGGATAGGGAAAAGTGGGTTCTCAAAGACTGTTTTCTTTATAATGGCATTTAATAATAGTTATCAACAGCAACATACTGAAACATACCAATAAGAATTGAGCTTCTTTAGATTTACAATAATGAAATAAATTTTATTTCACCTTTTAGCTGATTTTTTAAACACCCATTTTTATAGTGGATGCAGACTCTTCTTTCAGTTATTGCATCTTAGTAATTTCCAGACATAGCCTGAAAGGACCATCCCCATCTCTGTAACCAAGAAGAACTTACCAGAATTGCTAGGGTTTTGCATTATAATCTAAAGTAAACAGCAACAGGGATTTTTTTTTTTTTAATGAGGCAACTGAGAGTATGGAGATGGAAGTTAGGCTATGTGACACTGTCAGAGTGTTGCTAAGCTTTAGAGTGGAATAATTGTAATTGGCAACATCCTCATTAATCATGGCTAATGTTAATGATAGCTCCCTGTAGTGACTCATGAAGAGGTGATGGCCTTAATGAAAGCTGCCTTAGAGGCTAACAGATGGTGGTTGAATTTCAGTATTTTAAATATACAATTGTTCAGTTCTTCTAAATAAGGTGATGGGGTTTTTTTCCTACTGAATAATAATATGGGAAACTTAGTATTCAGTCCTACTCTTTACTGAGCTTATTTTTTTGAATTATTGGGTACATAATAGAAAAGAGCAAAAGGAAAGCAGCTCAGTGTGCATTGTAAATTCAGATCCATGCACACAGGTTAAACTTTATGATTTCTGATCTGTGTTTAATACTATAGATGTCATTGTGAATGTACTGAATAACACAACAGTGTTCACTGTTATATAGAAGAAATATTGACTAAGATATGGGAAAGAAACATAATAGTCTGCTGCTTTATCTCTCTGCTAATACTTGATAGCTCAATATTCAGTGTTTACCAGTGTTGCTAATCTCCTGGTTATGTTTATGAGTGTCTTTGGCTCCTGCTGCTCTTTTTGTGAGCTTAATGAGTACAAGAAGAAAAATCAGCTCTTAGCTAAGGCACTCGGGTAAAACCTCAGAGAACTTCAAATTTTGGCTCTCCTAGAATTTATTCATGAGCATGGCTATTTAAGGGCTCTAGTATTGAATGAGTAAGATACATGTAGTTCAGTTAGAAAACTGG
>VWZD01007420.1:44563-73459 GCA_013396695.1 Sakesphorus luctuosus | reverse complement strand
CAGTCTGACAGTGGATTCCTATGTTTTGTGTTGGTTCGCAGGTCATCACATTCTGAAATGTTTTCATGAATCCACAAATTATGTGAATTGCAAATTCACAGTATAAAAGTAATTTTGGATGCTCAGGGGCTTTTTGGATGTTTTTAAGTAAGAACTTAAGAATTTTTCATTTTCATACTGTTTTTAGCTGCTTAGCTTAGATTTTTCCCATCTACAAGCCAAATACACTTATAATGACAGTAGAATTATATTTACTTGCACTATAAGAATTTTTTATTCTTTATAAAGGTTTCTAAGGTTGTACTTAAAATGTACTAGTTGCTATGATATTTGGCTTTGAAATAAGATAACTTGAAAGGTGTTGCCAGTGAAATTGGGTGTTGTTTCTTTGAGATTCCATTTAATACTGGGTTTTATTCTGCAGGATGACTTGAAGACATAGGTGAATTAGTATTTCTGACAAAGGAGATTTTCTCTCAGAGGAGATTGTATGTGTTTCTGACTGTGAAAACCAATATGTTATACCTGGTCTTTGGTAAAATATGCTTCAATGTGTCAGTAGGGGATGTATGGTTCTGTTGAGTGGGTAGAATTTTATGCAATTCCTTTCATAATTTTCCATTTTAACTATTTTACAAATCTCTTTCAAAACTTGTTAAGAAACAAAATCCTGGTTTAAAAGTACACAGCTCCTTTGAGGTTGTGAGATTAGAAATTAGTTAAATCCAGGTATTTTTTAAAGCCAGGTACAAAATTAACCATAAGCAAATACCATCATTCACACTTTACACTGTGCAAAATTCTAATTAAATGGAATGTTAATGTTAATTACCATGTAAAAGCCCTGTGACAGATTTCTAAAATGTCCATTTAGTTGAAGTGTTTTTTCATCTATTTGTTTGTTTGTTCTTAAAAGAAATCAAAACCTTTATGGAAAGCTGCTTCTATAAAGCCAACATGTTCTTCCTACCATGAAGATATAAAATGCTAATTAGCTTCTAAGCTGCTCTGAATGATTTGATTAGACTTATTCTATATCCTTGTTCTGGTTACACCTTGGATTTTCTTGATTTTTTTCTTTCTTTTTCTTTTTTTTTTCTTTTTTTTACTATAAAATAACAACACTGACATCCAGTGTCTAGATAAATTAATTGCAATTGAGTAGTCCACAAGGATACTCCAGGTGGAAATCCTCTATTCCTTACATATTTTTAAATAGGTTTAAAGGTGACAGTGCATCCTAAGAAGTAATAGAAAAAGCCTTCTAGGAGTTAATATGTGCAACTAAAGACAAGAAAATGAAAAAAAAAGTCTTCATAATTATCATCAGAAATAATGAATTAAGCTGTTTCATATAAAACTATGAGGTAGTATCACTACCTAAAGAAATTCTAGTTCAACTCTTATAGGCAGAATAATGTAATTCTTTCTTTCCCCCAGATTTTCTTTTATTGGCAAAATCTATTCAACCTAGTAAGTTTAAGCTTTTAGTTATACTTTTGAAACATTCTTTTTTTCCCCCTCAAAGAATGTTCATGTATTTTAATGCATCTGCAGGATGTAAGCAATGCTAAAGAAATCCTCTAAGAATCTAAGAAGAAATGTGATAGAAAGGAACTCTATGGATGGTGTCACTTGAAAAGGTGGGATTTTCTCAGCCCTTAGTGTTTGATTTCTCTGTCAGTGCCCCAGGAAAGCCAAGACTCTTGTGCCTGACCAGTCTGTCAGTATCCCATTTTTGAGACACTTCCCTGAACAATCCTGCTGGATCAGAGGGTGATTCAACTGCCCTTTTCAGGAAGCTAAGCCAACGGCATAAGGGAGGCCCCTCAGCAGGTCTTCCTACTTTATGATCCCTCAGTGGGTCTTCCACTTTATTCAAGTATGTTACCTTCTGTTGTCCGTTCTTAGCACCCGTGAAAGGCTCACAGTAACAGTTTGCAGAATAACACTATTAATAGAAAACTGTGACATGTTAAGGTTCAAGTGTTACCAGTGATAGTACCTGACTGCAAAAATATATTCAAAGCAAGATACTGACAAATTCTAATCCCCCCAAAAAGTATTTCATGGTTACAGAGTATGCCTCTTACTCCATAGATGTCCCAATGCAGGGAGAATACAGATTCAGCCTGTTGACTGATCCCAGCAGTTATAATGGAATCTTCTCTGATAATGGCATTATACAGAAAGCATTTCTTGACACAAAATGAGATCCTGAATGCTTTTAAAGTTTTGGACAGAAACTTGTTAAGAAAAGAACATTGTTAACCAGATAAAAATAATAAAATTTTAAGACAATGTGTTCATGTATGAAAGGAGGTCTAGAACTGTAGGAGCTTTGTCATTGTGCAACCCCACAGCAACCAATGCCAGTCAGCAGCAACGCACCACAAAACTGCTCACTCACTTCCCCATTGGCAGGTTCAGGGAGAGAATTGGAAGGGTGTAAGTGAGAAAACTCATGAGTTGTAAACTCATTTATCTCGATGGGTTGGGATGAAGACAATTAATAGGCAAAGCAAAAGTCATGCACACAAGCAAAGCAAAACGAAGAATTCATTCACCATGGGCAGACAGGTGTTCAGTCATCCTCAGGAAAGCAGGGCTCCATCATACATAATGGCGATTTGGGAAGAAAAACATCATCACTCCAAACACCCTCCCCCTTCCTCCTTCTTCCCTTAGCTTTAAATACCGAGCCTCATGTGGTATCACATATTGCTTTGGTCAATTGGGTTTAGCTGTCCTGGCTGTGACGCCTCCCAGATTCTCATGCACTACCAGTCTCCTAGCTAGTGTGGTAGAACAAGGAGTAGGAAAGGGTTTGTTGCTGTGCAAGTCCTGCTCAGCAATAATAAAAACATCTCTATATTATCAATACAGTTTTTAATGAATCCAAAACACACATCTATACTATCTGCTGTGAAGAAAACTAACCCTACCCCAGCCAAAACTAGCACAAGATTTTTGCTCACTTATTAACTTACAGTTCCTAAAATCCATCTGCTTATCCTTGCCTATGAAATATTTTAAGTATTTTTAAAATATTCCTTCAATAAATTGGTAAGAATAATTGTAGATCATTCTAGTTAATACCTTCCTTGTTGGCACAATCATAATTTTCTAAAGGGAAAAATAAATATGAAATTTATATTCAATACTTGATAAAAAAGGTTTCTTTCAATAAAATTTTTCAGAGGAGGACTAGACATAGCCAGTATAAGTTCATGCACCTAAATACAAATCTTGGGTCCTCAACAGCTTTTTGTCAATTGCTGATTAACTACAGGGGGACCTATATGTTTAGAGGTACCTAAAGTCTTATGCTGGCTTTGTCAAAATAGTTATGTAAGGAGTCAAGAACTTGCCAAAAATTTCATGAAGTTACAAGAAATAGTCTGTGAAAAAGCCACAGTTAGAAGAAGACACCTGTAATCATAATCACAGTGGTTTATCAGATATTTTGTTTAGAATGATCAAGAGCTGTTATTTTTTGTCTACCATATTGCTCAGGTATCAAGGGGGCTGCCAGCATCAGGAGGCAAATGCTCAGTAAGCTAATATGGTTTTTAACAGTACAGATGTTATTTCTTAATAACTCCCTGTGTGGATATATTCCTCTGCATGGAGTGTTTGACTCTACTCTGAAACATGGAGTGCCTTTATAGACAGCTGATTTCTTACAGTACACTCGAATGGATAGCCTCTAATTCTCTGTGCATGAATTTCCTCAAATAGGCTAGTTACTATACTACACTTTATTTCTGATATCTAGGCACAGTAACGAAATATTTTTAGAATGGTCCAGTATTTTTCATTCCATTCTAAAAATTAATTTTGGCATTCTATAATCTAAGTTTCAGAGACAGGTACTTCAAGACAAGAACTATGTAGCACTGTACAAACTGTTCAGTGGAAAACTAACTTTACCCCAGCAGAAACCGAAAAACTTCCAATGATGGGACATCCACAATTGTCTCTGGAATGGCAAGCCATTCCAGTGTCTCACCACCATCATCAAAACATTTAATCTAAGTATAAATCTGCTTCTTTTTCAGTTTGACTCCCATTCTTTCACTACAAATCCAGGTAAAAAGTTTCTATCATTGTTTTAACTCCCCTTTATGTATTGAACAGCCACAATAAGGTCTCCCCAAAGCCTTCTTTTCCCTAGGCTAAAAAACACCAATTGTCCCAGTCTTTCTTCAGAAGAAATGTACTCCAGACCTCTGATCATTTCAGTGACTCTCTTCTGGACCCATGCCCAGAGCTGGATGCAGTACTACAGATTGGATCTTATGAGAGTAGAGTAGAGAGGCAGAATCATCTGGTTTGGCCAGCTGGTCATACTGCTTTTGATGCAGCACAGGATAGTCTTGGTTTTCTGGGCTCCAAGCATGCATTGCCAGCTCTCATATAGTTTTTCCTCAACCGATATCCCCAAGTCCTTTGCAGAGATGTTCTCACTGAATTCATCACCCAGAGGTATTTACACTGGCGATTGCCCCAGTTCATCGCAGGACCTTGCACTTGTCATCACTGAATTTCATGAGTATCCCATTTACTCACTCCACCAGCCTGTTCCATGTTTTTCCGAATGGCAACCCAGATTTGGGACATATTAGATGGCCCCTGGTTTTGGCTTTGCCCTGGAAGCAGCTGAAGCTGTAATAAAAGGCGTGTAGGAAAAAGATGAAGAAAAGTGGTTATTTCCCTTTACTTAGCTCTGCTCACAACTGGAATATTCTGCTCAATTTCAGCCCTTTCCTACTCCACTCTCCTGATACAAGAAAGAAATCAATAAACTTAAACAAGTTCTACAGATATCAGCAGGATGATCAGGCCTGGAGCAGTTGTCCTGTGAGGGGAAAGTAAGAAGAGCTGGGCTTGTTCTGCCTAGAGAAAAGACAGCTTTAGGGGAACCTAAGCACAGACTTCCAGTGCCTACAACAACATTATCCAGGAGACTTACCAGGCTTTTCACAGGAGAGAATAGTCAGAAGATGAGAGACAAAGAAGATAAGCTGAAACAGGGCTGGCTCAGGCTGTGTATAAGGAAAGACTTCTTCACCTTAAGGACAGACAAGCAGTGGAGCAGGTTGCCCTTTGGACCGGAAGTTTGACTAGAAAGCTGCTGGTGTGTTCTCCACTCTGAATTATCGTAGGCACCTAAAATCTAACTTCAGCTTTCTAAAATTCAAGTGTCTTTTCTATACTGTTTTGTTTGATCCTAGATCAACAGAGAGAGACACCATCTTCTACACAACATTTCCTCTTTTCTATTTAAGGCTTCATTATTAGGACGGAATGGATTGTCCTAATGGAGATACTTTTTCCATGGCTAAATTTGAGAAGGATGAGTAACTTTTTGGAGCGTTTCTAAAAGTAATCAAGTTCCTTATGGTGTTTGGCACAATAATACAACTGAGGAGAGAAAAAAGGGAAAAAATTAACAAGAATCAGAAAAAACAAAGCAATTGAGAAAACACAGATCTCTTCAAGGCCATCTGCTTCTGTTTAGCTTAGATTTTCATAAGAGCACAGAATTCTATCAGGGCACATGGGTGAATATTTACTTTTCTTTTTGAGTGAAAGACATTGCCACTTGTAACAGTAAAATATTTTTATCTATAATTTTAGCATATTATCTTCACTACCAGTGGTCACAGAAATCCTCTCATGGGGATTTTTATCCATATATTCTTCCTGAGTTTTGCCTCATTTCTGCCTAACATGTTTGGGTAGTGCTGCCCTTCCATTGTACTTGTGTGGAGATAGTAAAACGCATTTAAGTTCTGTAATTCTACAGCATTCATCTTTGGCAGGCTGTTCTCTGCTATGACTCTTTGTATTTTGCTCTTTATGATCTTGGACATATTTTCTGAGATAAGAAGTAAAGATTCTAATTATTCAAAAGTTTTGAAAGAAATCAAGTTCTCTGCTAACCGAGTCAGTGTTTCAGCAGACTACAGTCACTGGATGTCTGAAAGGAAGAGAGCTACTAAGTTAAGTCTCTATCCTCATGATAAAGAGTTACAGTTTAAATTAAGATAGAAATACTTCTAAAAGAGAAAAAAAAAATCACATCAAGTGTCCTTAAGAGCATATGATGTTGCTGTGCAGCAGTCCAGACTGAAAATTATAGCCAGAGGAAAAAAAAACCAAAACAAAACAAAAAAAGAAACAACAACAACAATAATAAATTCAATAGAAAAAGAAACACTCCTTAAAATTGTACCACTTCTAGACTCCTTAAATAGGAGTTAGACTTCTATCCTGAAGGACTGGCTGCAAGCTATAATGTTCTTCCAAGGATAAGACTCAGCTATACAAAAAAACAAAAGACAGCACAGACATCTTTCAATAATTTTATATTTCCAAGTCCTTAGTAGGATAAAAATATTTTGCTGTTATTTTTGAACTATGAAGCAGTGAGTATTCAGTGCAAATATAAAGATACTAATTGATAGTAGGGAAGAATTTCATGACAGAACAGCAGAGTACTCAAAGTTTTGGCCAGAGAAATACCTAAAAAAATGTACTAAAATAATAATAATAATGAACAAAACAAAACAAAAAACCAAACCAAACCAAACAAACAAACAAACAAAACCAAACCAAAACAAACAAAAAAACAAACAAAAAACCCAAAGCACATTTGTTTTGTCTAGTATTGCTTAATTCAACCTGGTAAAAAAATCTTCCTTCCCTTCTCTGCCCTGCTCTGCCCTACCCTTGTCTCCTCTCCTTTTCTCTTCCCTTCCCCTATCTTCCCACTTTCCCCTCATGACCTCTGTTCCTGATATGAACTTTGAAATGAATCATTTATTAACAGAAGATACCCACTAAAAAGAGATGTACTTGCAGAGCACAATAACACTTACCATTAAAGGTAATTTTTTTCTTAATGAGGAAAGAGAAATTTTAATGTCATTAATATAGATTATTTTAAAAAATTAGAAACAATCAAATGCCTTTTAAAAATACTGATTTTTTTTTCTATAATTATATATACACACACAGTAGAAAATAATGAAAATGTTACAACAAATGTACAACTAAATACTTGAAAATATTTATTATATCTTTTATGTAGTATTTTGGCTTACTATAAGAATATATATATAATGATAATATTAAATTCTACATGAAGTTAATTGACTTAAAACTATGTACTAGGACACTACTGAACAAACTGAAATTAAAATTACATAACAATTATTCTGTGAAAGATGCTGTAAAAATAAATATTTTATAGCATTTTCTTGAAGAAAATATTTTTGTAAAAGTTATCATTGAGAGTTGTGTCTTTGTGTATCACTTAAAAGAACTGATAACATTTTTTCTACTGTGTTATAGCTAGTCCTATTTAATATTTCTTATTATTCTTTCACTTTAATTTATAGCCACAGTCAAAATTATATAGAATTTACAAGGCTTTTTGAGGAACTAAATAATAATATTTTGCATGAAGTTAGCATTTTTACTAACTTCCTGGGAACATTTGTATGATTTAAGTTATGAATTTGACTGGGTTAATTACAGAATTCTATCAAAAAACCATTTGTATGCCTTGTATCTGACAAAAGTAGATAAAATCCAGTTGGGGTGCAACATACTTTATTTGCTGCATAGCCATAGGAATTTATGCAGCAGCACAAATCAGAATATGGTCATAGGCATAACTGCAATTAGTTTATTTTTTAATATAAAAGCTATTAGAGCTTACTGTTGTGATTAACTGCAATTAACTTGCCTTCTGTACAGCAGCCTTCAAAATTTCTGAACCTATCTAGGATCAGTTTTCCTTCATACTACTGTCCTTCAATTTCTTTTAATAAGCCTTTTTGAGGTTAGTATGTCTCCATTTTAAAAATTAATTCCTTACCTAAATCATAAATTTTCAGTTACAGATATTACATTACTTAGACATCAGGATGAGACTCATGTGTGAAATTTTATAAAAAGTTGCAATTTTTCATCACGTCCTTCAATTCTTTTTTATTTCTGTTTTCAGTTGAGGACAGCAGCATAAAAGCTCTTCATTTTCACTGACTTCTCTCAGGTAATATAAATTTCCTCAGTGTTTTCTTTAGTTCTTGGGTAATTATGACAATGGAAAAGACCACAGAAAAGGTGGCTACAACATATCTTTTCTTTCAGAATATTTCACATCACCTATTTTAAAACAGACTTAATGAGCTGATACAATTAGTATTATTTCTCTTCATCTGCAGGATGCATGTAGGTACATAACTAACTCACAAAGTTAAGGGGCCACCTGTAACATCACTGAAAGTAGTTAGGTCCATTAAGTAAATAAATTGGAGACTGCAGATCAAAAACATTAAGTAGTAAAGTAGAATGGAGCTAATTTTTTTGCAGCAGCAGCTACACTGGTGCTGTCTTTTGAAAAGGCACTTTTGACAGCCCATCAGTGGTTTGAGTATCACTAAGCAGCACTTGTGCAGCGTCAAGGCCTTCTCCGTTTCTTGATCTGTGTCCTGCCCCGTGAGTAGACTGGGAGTGCCCCAAATCGACCAAAAGTATATTCCATACCATGTGATACCATGCCCAGCAACACAAGCTTAAGCAGGGATGTTTGTGGCTATGATGTTTATCTTCCCAAGAAACTGCTGCATATGCTGAGATCTGGTTAAAGCACTAATCATCTTCCAGATGATGGGAAGTAGTGAATAAATTCCTTCTTCTTGTGTGCATACTCCGTTTTTGCTTCACCTATTAATTTATCATTATCTTGATCTGCACATTTTCTCACCTTCCCGAGTTTTCTCCCCATTCCGTGGGAAAAGGTATAGAGAGGCTGGATGATGACTACTGCCTGGAGTCAGTCAATGCCAAAGATAAAGCATAACTTGTATTTTCAATAAAATTACTACAATATTTTGGGGAATTCGATGCCACTGTTGAATCTTCACCACTGTGTAGCTGGAAAGAATGGTTTTTGAAGGCTACCAAATGGACACCAGCCTGGTTTTTTCCTATTTTGTAAAATATCAGAAACTAGTTCACAAAAGAATGAATAAGGACTTAGAGTAAGTGTCATCCAATCTACTTCACCCAAAATAAAACCCTCTGAACACACACACAAAAACAACAACATCAATAACAACAACAATGAAACAAAACAAACAAACAAAAACTCAAAAGAAAGAAACAAACATATTTAACAGTTTTATGCACAACAGGTAATTTTATCCAGAATACCTTGACCACCCTAGAGATAGGGAGTCAGTTTTCACCTCCACTACAGACACATGCAGTGCACCCTTAGGAAACTCTGAATGTAAGGTGAGTTTAAATGACAAGAGAAGACTCACCCTAGCTGAGGGAAATTTTCTACCGGAACTCACTGTCTAGAATGAATCACTCTAACCACGTATAAAGCTTAAGAAGTTCTATTTCATATCTGACTGGTATCTTTTTATGACTGGTGGACTTTAAACAATGTGGAAATTCCTGTTGATTTTTCTTGAAGACTGAGTCTGTGCAAAACCAGGAGTGAAGGAAAGTATCACTAGTTTTACGTTTTATTTGGTAAATGCATACTACATGTTCCATGGCCAGTCCTTGAAACTGCAGCCTACAGATGTCAGCCAAGCCATCTGTAAACCAAAGGTAAGAAAAGAATTTGTTCTCCAAGGCATAGCTTCCTTTGCACATATATGATGGTTAAAGCTGAAATGCGAGCTCCCTTGTCTTTGGCTTCATTTGAAGTCTGAATCCCAGATCTGTCTCTTCTGCCTTCTCAGTTCCTATTCACTTACTGCCATGTGCCACCTCTGCCCTGGGAAGATTCGTTCCATGTTGCAGGCCAGATCATCTTTTGCAGATCATATAAGTATACAACTTTCAGACTTTTATGACAACCTGATTCTATGTTTACATTATTCACTGAATTCTTAAATTCTGTCTTGAATGCATATCTAAAGTGTTTATCACTGATATGTTTTCAACATTGCTTTTGGGGTGGTACAGACTGTCTACTCACATCTGTTCTTTATTTCTGTAGCATTTATATCCCATATTTTCAACTGCTTTATCCTAGTGTTTATACTTTATGTTGTCATGAATCACATTCTTCCTTTATAGGCATAGATTGCGAAATGTCATCTTCCAAAAGACAACTAAACTGTCACACAAATTCTACAAAAATAATAAAATAAATATTCTGCTTCATTCTTCCATGATATTTTAAAGAATAGGATGGAATTAAATAAGATCAAGTGTGAGGTATTTTAATTAAATGGCACGAACATATGATGGGGAACAGTGAGTCAGGAAGCTGTTGCTCTGATATGAAACTCAAGTGAATAGATCACAAGCTGAACATCAGGACCAACATCAGGCCCTGTGTGAAAGGCTAATGCCATTCTGACATGTTTAAATTTCAGTTTAACTTACATGAAATGTGAATAATCCATCAAATCTTTTCAACATTATTAAGGCATAACTGGCATATAATGGTCATTGTGACTTTCTGTGGTTATGAAAGATGTGCCTGAATGGAAAAGGATCCCGGAGATAGCTGTGAGAATGATCGAGCTATAAAGACATGACTTAAGAGAAAAAAAATGGAACAATTGACCTTAAGTCTAGAGATGGAATAATAATAGTCTTCACACAATGAACAGGGCCAAAGATTTAGATCACAGTATGAAAGATTCAGATATAAATATAACTTCTGTAAAGGCCAGAAGCACTGAATTACCTGGGAAGACTGAAATCTGAATGTCTTTAAGGCCAGTTTAGACAGTGGCTTCTTTGGACTGAGCTGGCCTTGGTATGGAATACACAGACTGAATAACTTTTCAGAGTCATTCTTTTCTAGCCTGACTTTATTAGTACAAATAGCTTTTCAAGATTTAACTTGAATTGGAAATTGGTGGGATTTTTTTATCCCATGCTAACAGCAGATTATAAACTTTTACTGTGAAAAGGGAAAAAAACCCACAACTTTTGTGTTTGAAAGGTTAAACAGTTGGGACATTAGAATTTAGTTCATACTCAAATGAGTGTATATATGTCTGTATTATCATACAGATGACTTCTTTTTGTGATACTTCCTTTGTTAAATGTCCCCCATTCTCAGGCAATGGGTAGCCATCATTATATACAAAAATGTGTGCTATCAGTATAATCTGCTACATGCTTTGCAAGGTCCTGCATCAATCAGGGTATGAAAATATAATCAACATTAAAAATGCCTCAACTAATTAGTTTTTATCTTTCCTAACATTACTAGTATATTTGGAAGATATTAAATGGAATGTTGAACAATAAAATAAAAGGCAGGCTGTGTATACTCTTAAGGCAGTTATAACTTAGAAAGACATAACTTGTTTTCAACTGTTCCCCAACAGACATTTGCTTACCTATCAGATAATTTCCTGTCACATTTCCTGTCTGCATCACTTTTTACTCAGTCTCTGGTGCTGTCAAGAAAAGTTAAAAAAATTTTATATGGAAGGAAGATGTATTTCTCTCTTGAAAACCGAGTAGATTGCTGAGTCCTTGCAAAATGGTATTTTCTGGCCTGAGAATCAATCTAGCAAACTGCACCTTAAAAGCTAAAACAGACAGCCATAAAAACAAAGTGGAAGGGTTTATAAATTTAAAAATACAGTTACTATTGTCACATACGCACAATTGCACATACATACATAGAGTTTTGTTCTATCAAAACTTGTGTATATGCATACATGAATATATATACATAAAGTTCAGCTATTGTACCTCAGGATACATAACTTCCTAAAACTTTTATTAATAGGAAGCCATCAAGCTGTTTGCTAATTTCCCTTCAATGTCTTTCTTTTTCTTTTTTTTTTTTTTATTTTTTTACTGGAGCTGCTCCAGTGAAAAAATTTCTTTCATGTGCTCAAATACAAGCATAAATTTTCATGCAGCTGCTAAAATCCAAATCCTTATTGCTGTTTTTATGAAGGCACTATTCCCTTGAATACAAATTTGTTCTCTTCCAAATGTTTTATTTAAATGAATCAATATAAATTCATTTTAATGAAATATGTGTCTCTATATATAAGAACTTATTTGTCTTATTCTATCAGTTATTTTTGTTTAAACTTGAACCCTTAGAATCTGTTTATGCCAGTTGATACTATATTAAAGATAAACATATCATCACAACAGTGGCATTTAACTGATGTATTACACGATTTCATCAATAGAAAAATAATTTTGGTGATAAAATATTACAGCAATGCTACAATGATGATGCATTATTCACTTTAAATGCTAGACACTGTAAATACATTGCAATTCTTCCCAAATTATAACAAAGCACACTTTTGTAGATGTGTGGCTTAAAAAGCCCAATTAATTACAAAAAAAAAAAATAGGAAAAAAAAGGAAAAGAAAATAGTTATATGAAGATATGAATTCTATATGCTTCCAATATCCCCTGTAGTCTGAGAAAATACCTGGACTCTGACACAAGTACAGACTATTCTATTACTTTGGGATTTTGAGGTGCTCCTGTCCCAACTGTGGTGAAATGTGAGATATGAGGATTGAAAAAGAACAGCATTTCTGATAAGTCAGATGAATATTTCTGCACACAGTGAACATGTCAGGAGTAGTTGTGGTGCAAGGGCCCTCACAGCACAAACCCACCATGGGTCAGCTCTAACCTGCAGGGAGAGCTTTGAAAATGGCAATTAGATCATAAAGATTTTCCTTGAATGCAAGAACAATTATCACAGAAAAAGAAAATGGAGGGAAGATGGGGGTTTGTTTCATTAATTAATTAATTAATTCATTCATTCATTCATTCATTCATTCATTCATTCATTCATTTTTATCTATCTATCTATCTATCTATCTATCTATCTATCTATCTATCTATCATTTATTATTTCTAATCTAGATGCTTTCCAACAGTGGACTATAATTTTCAAATTCATCAGGTTAATATGTCAAGGTGGTGTCACAATTGTGGCTCTGTGAGGGGAGGCAGGAGCTGTCCTGTGATGGACACAGATGGTTCCAGCTGCTTCCAACCCACCCACAGCAGGGCATGGCTGAGCCTACAACTGAGGTGTGGGTGGTACTGGGGAAAATATTTAAGAAAGGGTAAAATGCTGTATGGCAGAGGAGACTGGAGAAGAAAGCGAGAGAAACATACCTGCTGACACAAAGGTGAGAGATGAAGAGGGGGAGTAGGTGCTGCAGGTGTGGGAGCAGAGGTTCCACTGCAGCTTCCAGAGGAGCCCATGCCCTTCCGGATAAGCATGCCTATCCGGAAGGGCTTCAGCCGTTATTTAAAATGATGTTCACACCTGCAACCTTACAAAATTAATGAAGAATATCAATTTTATGACTTTTGCTAATAACTGCTGGTAGATTTGTATATTTCTGAGGGATGTCATTAGAAAATGTGTGAATGCAGCTTGTCATGGTACAGTAGCCAACTAGGTAACATTTTTTTTGGTAGTAGCAAGAAATCATCCTGGGAAGGATACTATAGAGACTAATCTGGAGGGAAAGCCTGTATAAAGGAAAGAGTATGTAAACACACAGCAGCCACTGGGAGCTCTGCAAGCAGAAGGGATGGAAGAATGGTAAGTTGGAGCAATGCCTGAATTACTAGGACAACAGGGGTTTTTTTTGTTGTTGTTGTTGTTTTTTTTTTCCCTGTAGGGAATTCCTGCATTGGTTTTGCTGGCTGTAGGAAATTTCATAACAAAGGAGTATCACTTTTGTCAACAGGGACTTTTTCTGAGTGATTCAGTACACCACCTGCAGTTCATCTTTTCAACACTTTTACACAGTACTATACACGAACCTGGAGAGAGCTTAAAAATTATTTATCCTCAGACAAAGATTTCTGTAAACTAAAATAACCAAAAACTAAGAAAGAACTACACTTCAGAGGAAACTAGATTTTATATAAGGGTATTCAGAAATAGGCCTCATTTTGCCCTACTTCCCCAGTGTTTGGATCTTTTTTACTTGCAATCTGAGCCAGATGCCTTCAGATATTGTGGAGGTTTCCATGCTTAGTGCTTGTCTCCATTCAGATTCCCCGGAATCTGTAAATATTAGGAAACAGTTTAGCCTGATGTAGGGGAAAGCAGGTTGTAAGTCAGAATTGATTTGAATGTCTGAAAGGAAATTTGAGAACAAAGGTAATTCTTTCCTATGTGACTATTACCAATATAAGAAATACTTTAATGAAGGGGGTTGGATTTGGAGTTTAGATTTGACATGTTTTGCTTTTACTGACAGTGATCAGTGGTTGTTGAAAGATTTTCTTTTTTTCTTTTTTTTCTTTGTTTTTTTAGGAAAATATTACCTTGCCTAAACTGTGGGCTTTGCCAACACGTGCCTGTGCCAGCTCGTGTCCCTCATTGAATCAATTCTAATTTACATCTGCTCCATCATGTCCACAGTTTGCCTTTCACAAAGTCATGGCTCATGGCTTCATTAATCATGCCAAAACTTCTAACTTTCAAAGTTTCTATGGATAGAAACTATAGATAGCTTGGGTGCTGATGGGGTGGATTTTAGTGTTGAGATTCATTACTTGTGTTGTACTGTTTTTGGAATTTTGCAGAGGCATGTTTATTTTTCATCATGCAGACATTTGTTTATTTTTTATCATGCAGACATTCACTGAGTTACTTGAAGAATGTCAAGCAGATTTATGGAAAGGAGTTTCTCACCTAAATCTTGAACACATTGTTTATAATTACTGTTATTATTAATTATCTCAATGTTATATTGTTGCTGTGCCTGTAGTTATTTTTCCCCAAAACTAAAATAATGTCGGAATCAGAATTGATATCTTCCAGACTTCCAGTGAGTGACCATGGACACATTGCTTAGAACTTGTGGGTCAGGTTTTTTCTGAGTTTAGGCACAGTGTTTAAAAATCCATCTGTGCTAAGAAATGAAACCAGGCCATTCAATACAGAATGAGTAACCATCTAGCATAGTGAAAATGTTTAGAAAAATATCTGGTTTGAATATGAGGGCATAATAATTTGGTTTCCTAATTTCCCTGTAATTTATTTTGCATGCTTCCAGTACTGTTTTTGCATGTTTCAAAATGTAATTAAATTTTTATAATGAAATTTCATTATGCACCTCATATCTAAATACATGCAAAACCAAAGCGGGAGTTCTTTATTTCTAACTGTGTACTTCAACAGGAAAGGCAAGCATAAAACTGCTTAATTCTTTGCTCTGTGACTTCAATAAGAGTACTATAGAGTAACCTACCTTCTTCCATAAACATTTAGAAACATTCCATGAAGGGGAATACCTCTTATTTAAAAATCCTTAATTTACATATTCAAATGAACTCACTTTTCAAGTTTCTTTTTCACCATTCTGAAGGTAGAGGGAAATATTCTATTCAATGACACCTCAGTTTTTTATTTACACATGCAGGTGCACAGTCAATAGAAGAGTGAGAATTTATCAATTTGATAATATAACAAAAATTCTGAAATGTATTTATAAAGTCAAATTGAGCCTGATTATAAACATTATAATTATCCATGTTAATGACTCAGACAATTTCTTTACCACAATATTGTTTTAATTTCTTTCTTATTTATTTTTTTTTTTAAGAAAATGCATCTAATCTTCCTGGGCCAAAAAGGGACTAAATTCAAAGCAGGAGTTTCTCATCAATGATATAATGAGTAAGAAAGAACAGTGGATATGTCAGTAAAATTAACAGCTGCTATTGCACTGAGAGGACTATAAACAACAATCAGCTCAGAAATCAGTCAAAAAGAGACAGATTGATGTGTGCATAACAACATTTTATTTAACTGAGCATTACATAAGTAAAAACATTTCGTATGTTTCTGAAAAGGAGTAAAGAGCGTGACAAATGCCAAAGGATTTGTAGACATTTAAAACTCTTGAAAGGAGATATTTGTAAGGAGCTGGTTAAAATTCAAGAGAAGAGATTTCCAAGAGCAGTCTGAAAGGATAACCTTAGACACAATGGAAAATAAACAGAGGATTTACTGGAGTCAAACAGAAATTTCTTCCATCTTACTTCAGTTTTAACTAATATAGATTTATTCTGTCATACTATTAGAGACGGAAAAGGAGAGAAAGGGCTATATGTTTCTCTTAATTTCCACCATTACAGATGGTACAATCTCCACAGAAGTTGTTTAAATGTCACTGATTTTATACCAAAGTAACCAAGTGAGTTTAGACAATGGTAAAGAATGGCATCTGTGGGAAAATCCATAGGACTTATATTTTCCCGTTTGGTGAACATTCACTAGTGAAATGACATCAAATAGCTTGTCTGAAGAGTAATTTCTTCACTGGAACTACTTGATGAAAAACACTGAATCTGATTGTTGCATGCATCATTTTATTGATTATTCTTTAATATTAATTGTTCAATGTTTATTTTACACATACAATATAAAATAATACTGTGTTATTACTCTTGTCTGTGCTTTTTTACTGAATGACCATAGCCAGCTTATACTTCATGTAGGATTAAAGTCAGTATCAAGCATGTACTTTGTCAGTTTGGACACAGGACTAAAATGGATGAAGTTCTCTGATATGAACAGCAATCTAATTTCACAAACACAGGTCATGAACCTAATCCAGTTCAATTCATAATCAAATTTATAAGAACTTAAAAACAAGTCATGAAGTTGGCAATTTCTTCAAATAGAAAATAATTAGAGACGTCAATAAAAGTAAATCAGAAAAATAACTTGATACGTCTTTTAACAGCCTCACAGGTAACCACCCCCAAAATATCTCCAGTGTATAATTTTGCAGGCAATCAACGGGCAGAACTGGTAAGTGAAATGAGAGAATAAAAAATTCCAGTTAATAAAAATCTGAAAGTAACACGATATATTGAGAATAACTTCAGAACAGCACAGGCTGGAAAATGTCATATTGTTATAATAAATATCTAGGATAATAAAAGCAATTTTTAATACCTTGTAGGCTTCTATTGATCATGTAACTCAGTACGATGATATTAAGCAAAAAATACAAATAAAATGTGTTAATTTTAAATGATGATCAAACTATAAATTCAAAATAATGTATGATAACACCTAAAGTGTTTACATTCAAAGATGTAAATATAGTACTATTTATCAAAGTTAATTAACTTTGCCAGAGAAGGAGCAATATCCAACAAATTTCTAGAACTAGTTAATAAAATGTCATCCGTAGTGGGATTTATCTTCATAAAAATTCTTCACCGTTCATATATTAATATCAGCCAAACAATCAGTCAAGACTGAGACAGCTGAAGTATAATTAGGTAGAAGTGCTGGATAAATCTGTTAGTACTAAATCATTTTGAAAAACAAGATATTACGGGTATCCCATACACCACCCGCAGATATATTCTGAACTGAACCCCCAAAACAGGTCCAGCTATAAATATTTAAATACAAACATAAAGTAATGTCAAATATGCATTTTTCTTCATAGAAGACAAGGCTTTTCAGATGAAAGCAGCAACCAGAAATTGGGGACAATAAAGTAATTCAGTAGATTATTCAATAAATCAAGATATAACACTTGAAAACATCTGAGAAACTTGTATATGAAATATTATAATCTAATCTGTGTATATTTTATTTTCTGATGCAGGAAAGGATAATATGACACTGTTGCATAGAGATAAACGAAGACTGAGAAGGATGTAGATGATGTCTGGTTGGTACATGACACCTGTCACTAGACTGGGAAGTTCTTCCTAATACCTGATATACACCTATTGTCTTTCAGTTTAATGCCATTATCCCTTGACCTGTCACCACAAGCTCTTGTAAATAGACTTGCTTCATCTTTGTTGTGGGCTCCCTTCAGGTACTGGAAGGCTGCAGTCAAGTCATTCAAAGCCTTCTCCAGGCTGAACAATCCCAGTTCTCTCAGCCTTTTCTTACAACAGAGGTGTTCCTCCATCTGATCATCTTGGTGGCCTTCTCTGGACTCACTCCAGAAGGATCTATGTCATTCCTGTCCTGGGGACCCCAGAGCTGGATTCAGTACTCAAGAGGGGGTCGCACCAGAGTGGAGTAGAGGGGTAGAATCTCCTGCCTCAACCTGCTGGCCACAATTCTTTTGATGCAGCTGTGGTAGTTTTAGTTAGGCCTGAGTTTTACTAGGCCTTAGTTTAGTAGGCCTTGGTAGGTGCTACGTACATATGAAGGGACAGGTATCACCTGACTTAAGCAACCAAAGAGATATTTCATACCAGCTGGCATCAGCTCAAGTACAAAAGCAAGTGTAGGGAGGTGCTTGGGCCTCTTCCTTCATGGACACTTATCCAGAGAGGATGTGCTGTGTTGTTCTGGAAGGACTGGGCCCTGGTGCTGCCTCACCACTACTTCGTATATGTTTTATCTTGGGGAAGTAAACATTTTTATTGTTAGCTTTTCCCTTTTCTCCTGTTTGGGTATCTTTTGCAGAGGTTAGCCCTTAATAGGGTGTTGGAAGGGTTCAGTTTTGCTGTTTGAGTGGGGAGATGGAGGATTGTTGTAATCTTTTACTCTTGTGTGGATGTGTTATATTGCATTTCGCTTTTCATTTTCCTTTTTTGTGTAATTATATAAGCCTCTGCTTTTTAAGTTTCAGTTTTCAGGGATTTGTTTCCTCCTTTTCCCTTGGAGGGTTACTCTGTGTCACTGTGGTGAGTACTTGGCATTTTGCAGGTCAGCCTTCTATGGCAGCCCAGGATGCAGTTGGCTTTCTGGGCTGTGAGTGCACAATAGCAGCTCATATCCAGCCCATAATCTATCAGTTCTTCTCAGCAGGGCTGGTCTCAATGAGTTAATCATTCAGCCTATATTGATACTGGGGGTTTTCCTGACCCAAATGCATCACCTTGCACTTGGTCTTGTTAAACCTCATGTGTCTCCCATGGGCGCACTTCTCAAGTTTTTCCAGGTCCCTCTGGATGGCATTCCATGCTTCAAGAGTGTCAAGCACACCACTCAGCTTGGTGTCATCTGCAAGTTTGCTGAGGGTGCATTGGATCCTTTTTTCTATGTCATTAATGAAGATATTAAATAACACTGGTCCAAATATGGACCCCTGAGGGACACTACTTGTCACTGATGTCCATTGGTACTCTGATCCATTGACCACTACCCCTGGGATCCAACCACCCAACCAATTTCTTATTCACCACTCATCAAATCCATATCTTTCCAGTTTAGAAAGAAGAATGTTGTGGGGTACATTTCAAAGGCTTTACAGAAGTCCAGATAAATGTAGCCCTTTCCTTGTCCTCTGATATAGTCATGCCATTGTAGAATGACACTAGGTTGGTTAGGCAGGACTTGCCCTTGGTGAAGCCATGCTGGCTGTCTTGAATCACCTCCCTGTCCTTCATGTGCCTTAGCATAGCTTCTAGAAAGATCTGTTCCATGACCTTCNAAGACTGAGAAGGATGTAGATGATGTCTGGTTGGTACATGACACCTGTCACTAGACTGGGAAGTTCTTCCTAATACCTGATATACACCTATTGTCTTTCAGTTTAATGCCATTATCCCTTGACCTGTCACCACAAGCTCTTGTAAATAGACTTGCTTCATCTTTGTTGTGGGCTCCCTTCAGGTACTGGAAGGCTGCAGTCAAGTCATTCAAAGCCTTCTCCAGGCTGAACAATCCCAGTTCTCTCAGCCTTTTCTTACAACAGAGGTGTTCCTCCATCTGATCATCTTGGTGGCCTTCTCTGGACTCACTCCAGAAGGATCTATGTCATTCCTGTCCTGGGGACCCCAGAGCTGGATTCAGTACTCAAGAGGGGGTCGCACCAGAGTGGAGTAGAGGGGTAGAATCTCCTGCCTCAACCTGCTGGCCACAATTCTTTTGATGCAGCTGTGGTAGTTTTAGTTAGGCCTGAGTTTTACTAGGCCTTAGTTTAGTAGGCCTTGGTAGGTGCTACGTACATATGAAGGGACAGGTATCACCTGACTTAAGCAACCAAAGAGATATTTCATACCAGCTGGCATCAGCTCAAGTACAAAAGCAAGTGTAGGGAGGTGCTTGGGCCTCTTCCTTCATGGACACTTATCCAGAGAGGATGTGCTGTGTTGTTCTGGAAGGACTGGGCCCTGGTGCTGCCTCACCACTACTTCGTATATGTTTTATCTTGGGGAAGTAAACATTTTTATTGTTAGCTTTTCCCTTTTCTCCTGTTTGGGTATCTTTTGCAGAGGTTAGCCCTTAATAGGGTGTTGGAAGGGTTCAGTTTTGCTGTTTGAGTGGGGAGATGGAGGATTGTTGTAATCTTTTACTCTTGTGTGGATGTGTTATATTGCATTTCGCTTTTCATTTTCCTTTTTTGTGTAATTATATAAACCTCTCCTTTTTAAGTTTCAGTTTTCAGGGATTTGTTTCCTCCTTTTCCCTTGGAGGGTTACTCTGTGTCACTGTGGTGAGTACTTGGCATTTTGCAGGTCAGCCTTCTATGGCAGCCCAGGATGCAGTTGGCTTTCTGGGCTGTGAGTGCACAATAGCAGCTCATATCCAGCCCATAATCTATCAGTTCTTCTCAGCAGGGCTGGTCTCAATGAGTTAATCATTCAGCCTATATTGATACTGGGGGTTTTCCTGACCCAAATGCATCACCTTGCACTTGGTCTTGTTAAACCTCATGTGTCTCCCATGGGCGCACTTCTCAAGTTTTTCCAGGTCCCTCTGGATGGCATTCCATGCTTCAAGAGTGTCAAGCACACCACTCAGCTTGGTGTCATCTGCAAGTTTGCTGAGGGTGCATTGGATCCTTTTTTCTATGTCATTAATGAAGATATTAAATAACACTGGTCCAAATATGGACCCCTGAGGGACACTACTTGTCACTGATGTCCATTGGTACTCTGATCCATTGACCACTACCCCTGGGATCCAACCACCCAACCAATTTCTTATTCACCACTCATCAAATCCATATCTTTCCAGTTTAGAAAGAAGAATGTTGTGGGGTACATTTCAAAGGCTTTACAGAAGTCCAGATAAATGTAGCCCTTTCCTTGTCCTCTGATATAGTCATGCCATTGTAGAATGACACTAGGTTGGTTAGGCAGGACTTGCCCTTGGTGAAGCCATGCTGGCTGTCTTGAATCACCTCCCTGTCCTTCATGTGCCTTAGCATAGCTTCTAGAAAGATCTGTTCCATGACCTTCCCAGGCACAGAGGTGAGGCTGAAAAATCAGCAGTTCCCAGGGTCCCCCTTTCTACCCTTTTTAAAGATGGGTACAATGTTTCTTTTTTTCCAGTGACCTGGGACTTCACCTGACTTCTAATTTCAAGTATCTTGTAGAGTGGTGTGGCAACTACATGAGCCAATTCCTGCAGGACACTTGGATGCATCTCATTGGGTCTCATAGACTTATGTACATTCGGGTTGCTCAGGTGTTCATGAACCTGATTTTTCCTTACAATGGAAGGACTTTGCTCCCCCAGTCCCCATCTTGCAGTCCACCCATTTGACAAGTGTAGGAAGAGAGGCTGTCATTGAAGACTAAGGCAAAAAAAGTTGTTGAATATCTCAGCCTTCTCCTCATCCATTGTTACCAATTTTAAAGCACCAGTTATCAAAGGAGGTACAACTTCTTTGACCTTTCTTTCTTACCTTTAAAAGCCCTTCTTTTTATTCTTTGCATTCCTGGCCAGGTTCCATTTCAGCTTTGCCTTGGCCTTCCTTACCCCATCCCTACACAACCAAATTTTATATCTGTGCTCTTCCCAGATCATCTGTCCTTGTTTCCACTGCCTGGGCATTTTCTTCTTTCCCTTTAATTTGACCAGCAGGTCCCTATTCAGCCATGCCGGTCTCTTGCCTTCCTTGCCCAATTTCTTTTTCCTGCGGATTGCTAGCTCTTGCACTCTATGGAAGATTTCCTTAAAGATCTGCCAGCTCTGCTCTGCTCTGCTGTCCTTGAGGAATTTTCCAGGAGATCTTACTGACTCTTTGAAGAGCTGAAAGTTTGCTTTCCTAAAGGTCAGGGGCATAACTTTACTCCTGACCTGATCCATATTCCTTTGGGACTGCAAACTCCACCAATGTAGGATCACAGCAGCCCAGGCTGCCTCCAGTCTTGATGCCTCTGGTTCAATTGCTTACCTTGGTGACCAACAGAAATGCTAGGAGTTTGAAGAAAAGTAAACAGATGTATATTTACCTAAAGTGAGCAGGGTGATGGACCCAGTAATGTACATACTTTTTGCTCATATTTATACATTTTTAAGTATATTACTAGATCTTCACTTAAGAAATTACTTACTGATGTAGCTTCAATTAACACTCTTAGTCCATAACTTCATTTAAAACTCTTATCTGCCCGTCAATAGGGATGGGTAAGGTTCAGCTTTTGACAATCAAAAAAGTTTTATACTGTTGCACTGATAGACTAATATCAGATACCACAGCCCTGATACAAAACATAGAGAAGTCCAGTGGGAGCCTAACTTTTAACACAAGTCACCTGAGTCCAGACTTAAAGGCATAATTGTTCTCCACAGGAATTGAGACACAATAAGGAGTAAAAAAAAATGTATTACATGATATTACACATTTACATAAGGTGTAGTAAAATATACTAACTTGTTTCCAAGGAATAACTGAAGAACCCAGAGAAATTTATATTCTAACTTTGTCTCAAAAGAAAGACGTGAGGAAATTAAAAAGCCACCTAGAGGGAACTGAGGGACTGAAATTACCAAAGAAACAGTGGAAAGTAGTTGATGAAACAAATGAGAGAGAGAACAAGGGTGAAAATTAGGATAGAAAAAATTCTCAATCAGATGGACTTTAGTTTTACTTTACCTTTGGCCATCAACTGAAAAAATCTATTTTGGCTATGGCTTCTATATATTCTAGCCATAGCATCTTACACCTGCACCTAATGAAGTTTCATTTAAAAGTTTAACCCAGAAGAAACATGATGTGAAGAACAAGCAGCAGGGTATAGAGTGCCAAAAAGGAGTTGAACATGACTATGATAATAATATGGGAAGAGAGAAGCAGTGCACTCACTTCTATTTTAAAGGACAGGCCACTAGAGTTTTGTTTTTCTTTTCCTGGAAGCTGTACACATTTTGTTATTATATAAAAACAGTTATAATAAAGCAAAATAAAAAAGGCCAACCTCCTTCTTATCAAGTAGAAGAGTATTGAGACTAATTCAAAGGAAGTATTTTAACTTTGCAGATAAACTTTTTCTCAGAAACTGTTAGTCTCAATAGATTGTAATAGTGAAGACTGAATCTCCAAAATATTTCAAAAGAAAAGAACGGCTGAAGGGATTGGCCATTTTTTTAGATTACTTCAGTGGATTGCTCTACAACTGAATGAAGTTCAGCAGAAAGTTTTTTATAATTTCCTGGTGAAGAATAAAGTTGTCTAATGTAGAAAAAGAGGGGAAAACTGTATGTACAATGGTGCCTCAGCATTCTCATGACATTTCTTCACCTTTGTTTAAATCTTTCCTTTTCTACAAAAACTTAATTTCAGCTACTGAGGCCAAAATTCAGGTATAGACTAGTAACTACTGATACTATCTGAAGCAGCATTTGTAGCATCATAAAGGCATCTGACTAATTTCTTATGCCAAAGGATCATTAAAGTAGTCAGCAAACAATGAGACTTGAGTTAATTCTTCTTGCTACATACAACTCATTATTAAAAAGATGACCCCATTTATCCTTGAAGTATAGAAGAAAATAAATTAATAAAATGCCACACTACAAGTTAAAAGAGGTATATTTTTCCAACTTCACCTTTTATTTAGAGTTCTACATACAGAGTAGGATATTTCAGTTATCTGATTTCTATTACTGATAATGGGAATAATAGCAATATTTTGCATATACACATTCTTTTTCATCCATGTTCTCAAGCTTTTTTAAGGAAAAGTAATCTTTTCTAGCCTATTTTACTTCTAAGGCACAGAATAATGTTATAGAAACACTAATTGTCTAGGTCATATTATGGGAGAGGGATTATCTGGAAACTAGTTTTACACTGTCTACTGGTTAGAGTTACCTTGGCGTGGCCCACATAAGTTCTCTGTCACATGAAGACTACTTATAGGTTTAACCTTGTTCTTTGTTTGCTAGCTGTTTTAAATCACATAGAATTATGCCCTAGTGATAAAAGGACATTTCTAAAGACAAATTAAGAATTTTATTCCTGATGAGAGAAATGGCTAGCATACTTTCTGCTGGATGATTCAGGATTAGGTGACGGATAAAACATGTTCAGCATAATGCTCATTGCCAGACTGTGAGGGACTGAAAGAAATTCACTGTCTCAAAACAACTCTGTGCATGTGGGAGAGGGCAGATCAGGTTCTGACAAGATGGGATGGTGCTCTGACCCCACCATAACCCCACCTTCTTGAGAAACTTTGGTGCAGCTGTCAATCAGTGACACACTGGGAACACCAACACACACCACACTCCCTGGAGTCCCTAACCCAGATCCCAAATGGCTGGCACACCAGAAGCCCCACATGGGGACATTGGCCACAGGAGTCCAGAGTAAATAAAACCAACACCACATGGTCATCACCTGTTCATGGCTCTACCATTCTTGGACTTCTGATATCTGGATCTACGCTGGATCTAAAGCAGTAGCTATAACTCTCTCTCTTTCTTTCTTTACTTCTTCCTCTTCTCATTTTCTCCTCTTGATATTTGGATAACTTAAATCTGAATGGGTTGGATTTGCTAAGTCAATGCTTTGTGAAATGCTTTATGTTGATTAAAGGCTTGTTTTAAACTTTTGCCAAATTCCCTTATTTTGTTTGCCAGTAGAAATGTGTTATTTTGACCCCCTGAGAATGTCATGGCATTTTTCCCATGTGTGACCTAAAATTAAAAGAACTGAAGGCCCTTTTAATAAATCTTTTGGGTGGGTTTTGGGAACCTTGTACATTTTTAAGTAAAACCCTTTCAATGAGCTCATGAGAAGAGCCTGGGGTCTTAGACAGATCTTACTAAGATTGCACTGTTTTATAAAGTAGTTTAACAGAGTTCATAAAATCTGAGTAGGACTAACATGATAAAGAAGATATTAGGAGAATTTCTCATTGAAGAGCAGAGTTTCACCCACACTGAGCAAGGAAATAATTTCAGAGGGAAAACTTTTCATATATATTGTCCAGTGCTATTGTGTACTACAATGAGGTACTAGGTCTTAAATCTCAGATCAACATATGAAAGAAAATAATTAACACTCCTAAATTTACAGTTCTGCCATTATCACTAACACAGAAAGCATTAGAATATTATAATGGAAAATTACAACTCCCACAGCCAAAGATTAAAATAATGCAGAGAAACAAATAGCACATCATAAATCCCAGATGGCAATGACCAGAAAAAAATACTTTTTTTTTTTTAATGTATCTGACCATTTGAAATGCTCTTACTCTATTTCACAGATGGACAATATAAAGCTGGCACTTTTCCATAACCATGAATTTATCATATATGATAAAACTGTGCAGTATATTCAATATATAATTATGATGAGCTATGTCCTTTTCATATGTACAGCACAAGAGTAGCATTAACAAATTACAACCTGCTGAACCATAAACTCTATTACTTCTTTCAATCTAAATAACTCAGAATCTTAGATTATTGTAAAGACTACCTAGATTACTCAGTTGTTAAAAAGAGTATTGTGCATTTCACAGCTTTTACTAGGCCTTTTTTATTGCTTCAGAAGTCTACATGAATAAATGCCTAAGTTCAATAAAGTCCAAAGTGTTAGCAATCTTAATCACGTAGCAGTTTAAAACCACAAGAATTTATAAAATCAGTAACAACATAGTGTTCCAAACTTAAAGGTGTAAAGAAACTGCTATTTCAAAGCAAAGTAGAACGTCTAAATGGTGTGGTCAATAATGAAATATTTTTTTTCATTTCATTTTTTCATTTCGTGTAATGTCTTGCATAAAAGTATGTTTCAAATAACTGTTATAAATCTTTTCAAATTTTCTCTAAATATGTTTGCTCTGAAATATTTATTCCTCCAAAAATAAATGAAATATATTACTAATATGCTATGATTGACTGTTTTTTTTTAAAGAAAGAATATCCTGATTTTTTTTTTGAAATTAAATTATACCTTGGAATTTTTACCATTGCTTTCTAAAAAATAATAAACAAAACCTGAGCTATTAATTTTGTAAGAACAACTTAGTTATAGAAAATTCTGCCAGCTCAGTCTTTAATTACGTTTTTTTCTAATAATAAGGAAATAAATATTTTGTGTATTTTCCCTCCATCTAAAATTTCCAGAGTTGAAAAGAAATTGGTTTTGAGTGAAATTGCTTTGCAATTTAATCTTCACTGTTTCTTTACAAGGTTACAAAAATAAATCGAATACTTATTTCTAGGTATATTAATTTATTTCTGTGGATGTTTCATAAAGAAAGCATAATACGTTATATAGTACAACCATCTGCTCAAAGCAGGTCCAACTAAAGCAGGTTCTGAGCCTCTCCAAGCATCTAGATTTCTCAAACTCTGACCAACATCATGGTTAAAATGCGATTCCTTATATCTAATCAAAATTTCCTGTGTTGCAACTTGTGCCTGTTGCTTCTTATCTTGTTACTATGTGCTTTTGAAAGAGTCTGTCTCCATCTTCTCCATACCATTTTGTAATTCTAAAAAACAATACCAACTTTCCTCAGCTTACTTTTTCCTACTACAAGGATACAGTATCAAAAGCCTTGCTGACAAAGTGTACAACATCCACTGCTCTCTGACCCACAGAGTCATCTATCTCATCATAGCACTGCTGGTCAAGCATAGTTTGCCTTTAGTGAACCCATCCTGCCTGTTCCCAGTCAACTCATGTGAGTCTTCATGTCCTTTATATTCTCAGTAATGACTGATTAAGACTGTACCAATTCAGATCCTCCTTCTTGATTTTGCTAAAGATATGTGAGATATTTGATTTTTTTTCTATTATACTAACTTTACTAATAATTGTATGATTTATTTACATATGGAATATATTTAATAAGAATATATATTTAATAAAAATGTGTACTATTAAACAAATTATAATTTTATTTTTTCCCCTTAAATTTAAAGATTCTGAATTAAGTGATTTAGTTGTTTTTGGTTTTTTGGTTTTTTTTTTTCTCCTCTCATCTTTAACTTCATATCACTCATCACAGTTTGTCTTACTTTCAGTGAAAGCAAATATCAATATGATGGTTCAGAGAAACAGAAAACAAAATTTTAACAATACGGCAAATTGCAATATAATCAACAAGTCAGCATATGCTGGTGAATAAAAGCTATTAATTGCTCTCTCTGCCCCTGAAAATTTTAGATTATACTTTTTTTGAGTAATGCTGGTGACTCATTGAAATGCTCTTCTGATTCAGGAAACGAGCAGCTTCTGTTCATTTCTGTTTACATTATATATTCTTGAAGGAAAGGAATGTGCTAAATTTCAGTGAATAAGAAGATAGAGCTGAATTTGATTTAGTTTTCAGATATTTATGCTAATTTCATTGTTTTTTCTCAAAACTACATCTTGAATATCTTCTTTAAATATAAAGGCTTAGTTTTCATACAACAAATAATTTGAATTAATATAACAGGGTTAATTTTTTCCAACTTTTTTTTTAATTACTATGATTTCCGACCAGACAATATTCACTAAGTCTTAAATAGTTTGCTTTACCAATCATTTAATTATTTTACTGGTCTAGTAAAAGCTACTGCTGTTGTAAATGAAATACTTCATTTACTCAGACATTCTTCCTAGTATAACTGACAGGAAAGTCCTTTACAGAGACAACACAAAGATAATCACTAACAGAAGTAACCACTTCTCACCCTTCAAACTCTCTTTCTTTGGCATTTGTGTTTTTCCCCTGTTGTGCTACTAAAAAGGATCTACAATTAGCAATCACAGTTATTTTACCAGTACTTATTCTGCAAAGCACAGCCAAGATCCCATATATTTAAAGTAATGAGAGCTACATCCTTGAATTGCTTCAAGGAATTATTTTTTTGACTGAAATTTTGTTAGTTTTTCTGTAGTGGTATTTGGAATTTAGCAGAATGAGGCCTGACTTCAAGATCCCAGCCACAGGAATACTAAACGGTCTCTGAGTTACTTAGCTTGCATTGAACTGTGTTTGTGAAAATGCCTTAAGGAAACTTCAGTCATTTTTCTTCTTTAAAACAAAGCATATTGAGAGAGAGGATTGCTTATTTTATAGTTATTCGCAAACACGTTTTATTTACTTCTATAGAAAAAAAAACAGTAAAAATGAACATTATGGAAAGTCTAGCCTGCTAATATGCATCACACTATTCTGGAACTTAAATTTTATTTTCAGAAAATTAAGAACATCAAACCCAATTCTGAAGACACATTTTCAGAAGTGTTTTAAATGATTAATCAGTTTCAGTATCAATTTAAGACCAATCTGATGACAGTGAAGAAGGTTCTTGCTCTTTGGCTAAAATTCCTGTAACAGAATTACCTCCAGTTCTACTCTTTCTAAATATCATTAAAAAACATTATAAGCTACATATTGTTTTGTAAATAGCGATACTCATGATTAAATGACGGTAAAGACATTGAATTAGAAGAAGAGAAATTTAAGGCCAGAACTGAATTCAGCCTGTAATTCAACTCCCATGGGGGCTGTAAGATGTGATTCTTATCTATATATTGAAAATATTTATTACTTTGGACTTTTATGATCCCTGTGGGTCCTTTTCAACTCAGGAGGTTCTGTGATAATTTTTGTATGATTTTTTTGCAAACAGCAATCAAGGAATCATGTTGAAAAATTGTGGTTGCTTGACTGCTGGTACTATAACGTACTAAGCTGGC
>VWZD01007420.1:0-32381 GCA_013396695.1 Sakesphorus luctuosus | reverse complement strand
CTCTTCAAGGTTTAATTTAAAATATATTATGATTGACTTCCTTTTGCATATTTAGTATCAAAATAATCAGTTACAAAGAGGTCATATCTGACAATACCTAGCAGAAGGTCATTTTGTGGCATAAGGGGCATATATTCATTTTATGGTTTTCTAAATTGTCTATGGAAAAGAACAATCACAATATCATACCTGATGTTTGAATGCAATTAGTATGTAAACAGATCATGCCTAGCTATGTGCAAATGTTACATTAGGTATCTGCACACTTGTCTATTGAAAATACAAGCATACAAAATAAAAGAGCAGCAAGAATTTTTCATGCACTGGAGTTGNTCCAAGTAATTTTGAATATATACCTACAACCAACAACTGTGCTACAGGATTTTCCAAAGAGTTTTATAAAAGACACATTACTGTTTCTGACTCAAAAGAAACCAATATGTTAGTGTTTGGTTATTTCACATGGGTTCTGTAAATTTTGGGTGCCATGAGCCTCTGTGCACATACAGATATGATTGTTCCTTCTTTTGATTTCACTCCAAACATAAAACATTAATCTTCTATTCCACCAAGCGTTTTACATATAGATTTCTACTTTTCAAATCAAGGCTTCATTATGTGTAGAGTTTTTGCTTTAGCTTCATCTCAGAGTAATATCTGACTATATCAGCTCTCATACTGAGTTATCATAATGCTTTTTAGAACATAAATTTATTACCTCTTCAAGGTTTAATTTAAAATATATTATGATTGACTTCCTTTTGCATATTTAGTATCAAAATAATCAGTTACAAAGAGGTCATATCTGACAATACCTAGCAGAAGGTCATTTTGTGGCATAAGGGGCATATATTCATTTTATGGTTTTCTAAATTGTCTATGGAAAAGAACAATCACAATATCATACCTGATGTTTGAATGCAATTAGTATGTAAACAGATCATGCCTAGCTATGTGCAAATGTTACATTAGGTATCTGCACACTTGTCTATTGAAAATACAAGCATACAAAATAAAAGAGCAGCAAGAATTTTTCATGCACTGGAGTTGTCCTGGTTTTGTCAAGTAACCTCAAATTAAAAATAAATAAATAATAACAATAAGAAGATTAAGGGTAACACATGATTAGAAAGTACATCAATGAATCACTATGCTGTAAGGGTAACTAATAGCCTAGTTGTAGGTCTCCAATATTCATTAATATTCTATATGCAAATAGACTGCAGAAGCAAATTCAAACCTTAGTTAATTCAGCTGAATCAATGCAGTGGTTTTAGGGGCAACTATTTTCAGTCTTTAGACAGCAACTATATCAGTAGTTGTAGATCTTACAAATCCTTGTATAGGCAAGCCCTAGATACAGAAAATACATCTTTTTTCACTTAAATTCACTTATCATTCAATTTTATATTGTACTACTGTATTGTTAAAATATAAGAATACAGAAAGACTAATAACTGATGCTGAAAGAAAAAAAAATCCAGGTAAAATGTGGTTAGTTTAAATTTTTAATGTTCCAATTCTAAACCTCAACTCTATCTCTATCTCATACATTGTCATTTTCCAATATGTTTTATAATGAATATTAGTCATATATTGTAGTGGTTGGTCATATAATGTTTTTTTCCATCCCAGTCATACTCTATCCAGTAGATGAACAGCCAAACACTGGGATTTACAATGAACAAAGACTACTAAAGACAAACCCTATTTTCTGGCCCAAGCAGTGGCAATAGCTGGGCTTCAACAGATCCATTACTCTAAACTAGCGAGCAGTGTTTTGTTCTATTATTGCTTTTGAAATATGCAGAATGATCATTGTTGAAGTCAGAAAAATATGGCTCCTACTGTTTATTCAGTTTTATATCAGAGAAAGTAAAAGAAACATGAATGAAGAGCTGTAAAATGCTAACCAAAGGATGTTTTCAAGTGCAGTAATCAGCATGAAAGGCAACTAGGAGGTAAGAGCTGGCAAATTATATACTAACTGCATTAAGATGACAAGAAAGATTGAAGAAAGTTGACCACGAGGAAAAAAAGAAAGAATAAAAAATAATGGGGGATAAGGTTGAGTGATACCCCAATTCTGAAGCTGACTCTTCTGATGATGTCAGTAGAAGTTTAGTTACAAATCCCAACAAGAGAAGGATAGAGCTTTCTTTGTACTAACTGTAACCTTGACAATTTTATGCATAGCTCATAACATCTGCTTCAGTGAACAGCAGCTGGCTAATAACTTGCCAGAATACCAACTGAATTAGAAAGCTGTGAATCACTGAACTCTACCAATTACATGCTCAAAAGATTCTGTGAACTTCAAAGCTCCATGTACACAAGTGAGCATTTGTAGCACAGGTTTCCTACAAAAAAGAAATGGTAGTAGTACACTCAGCAGTTTATGCCATTATTCTCTGGTAAAAATGGTAAATGCATAACTGTGTGCTCTGCTTTTGTGATTAGTTTTTGGAAGGTCAGTTTGGACAAACTATTCAAATATATTTAATTCCTGTCTTTGACAAACTGGCAGTACAGCTTGTAATTTGTTGTAAGGTTGCCTAAGGCTTTGGTGGATGTCTACCAGTATTTCACAAAATTAAATAGATTTGCAAATAAGTGTGACCTTTTTTGGACTCTTTTAGGATTTAAGCCTTTGAAGTAGGTGCAAGAAAGCCTTTTTGAAATATTAAGAAGCAAATTTTACAACTGGTTTTGTTTCCAATATAGAAGGCTTCAGAAGATTGAATACTCAGATTGTTGCTAAACATCTGTATAGGAGCTTTTGCATTAAAGCAAATACTGAGTTGAATTCTTAGGGCTGTAATTTATGACTAAACATTTGACCTATGTGTCTCTATGAGATATAGAAACCCTACTTAGATGTTTCCAATGTAGACACAAAAGTGTCTAAAAAAATAGCTACCTGAGCCCAGGAGTGTGATTCAGAGCACGTAATTTAGATACTTAGTCTTATATGACATGTGAGAAGGATAAAGTGATGAAGAATGATTAATGACTATGAAGAGTGATTCAGAAAAATTACATGTTGATCATATACCCAAAGAAATTTATCATCAGAATGTTTTATTGCTTTTAAGTCACGACAGCTGTGGGAGGATCTGCTGGAACAACATTTTTCAATTATCCCAAAGATTTCATTCACCTATGGAGTAACAAGCCAATACTGAATTCCAATTCCAATTTAGAAAGCTGAAAGATGTCTTCCTTGCATATCAGGTGACTGCTTTACTCATTTGACTACAAGATATTTTGACAAGGTACCAGTCTTGAACAGAGACAGTCAAGAAGTAATTACCAATGATCCAAATAAAGCAAATGAAATGTAGACTGATTTTGGTTAAGCAGTGAGTGAATTAAAGTCTGGGATGGGCATGCAAAGACTCCTATGCAAAACACTAGATCAGATATGACACACCTTGAATTAAGAAGGGAATTGCAGTCAAAATCTTTTTAATTTATGTTTTAGTTAAGTCACTCTTATGGAAGGCATGAACAGAGGCCCCTCACCTTCCATTTATGCTTTTGAGATAAACTGAAAAAATTTTCTGTGCTAATGTACAATTCTAAACAAACTCAATCTCTTGAAAAAAAAATTAATTTCACTCTGAATCATGATTGTCCTTGCACAGGTACTGATATACAGGAGAAAATAAGGAAGTTATAACATGCTCATGTCTAATCACAAACACGTATTGTTGTACAGCACCTCATCTAGGGCTTAGGGTTATTTCTGTCCTTCAGGAGTTCTAGGGGGACATTTCTATCAAGAATAGTCAACCAGAAAACGTTTAAGCTTTTGGCGTCACAAAGTGAAGCCTCTGCAAAAGCACAGCTCAGAATAAACAGGCCTTTACTATATCTGCCCAACACTATCTGATGCTGGAATAAGAAAGCAGAACAGATTATACAGAAGATTTGCCCAATTATCAGGACTGCATTTGCCCAGCTACAATTGGGCACTATCACCCTCAGGAAAGAGACAATGAGAAGAGCCAGTTTTAAATCTACATCATTGTAACTTATTTGGGGTAGGAGGCCAGAAGAGGATAGCAACCCAGGTAAAAACTCCCAACTGGTTTCAGATATAAGAAGGTCAGAGAGATTGGTTTGGGGTTGTTTTGGTTTAGTAAAGCCATTGACTTTTTACAATGATAATCAAAGTTGAAAAGCAATAAATGGATAAACAATGGGAACACATCCACAGGTATCCCATAGCCTGCAGAACTGTGTTTGTGTTGTAGAACATAAATCTTTCACTAGAAATTTCTATCCACCCACTGTATCCATAAATGTTAGATTTTATGTCACTCAGTGGTATGGTCTGGTCCCTCAGCTACCCCCCCCTAATTTCACCATGACAATCACACCCGCATGAACTGTTTCATCATGTTCTAAAGAGCACCTAAAATTAGAGTGTCATTTGTTTCTGGCAAAATGAAATTTTATTTTCCAAAGTACTTACTCAGAATGAACACAAGAATATTCGCTCCTCAGAAAAGGGTTCATAATGCTCTATGAATGCAGCAGAATCCGTGTACAAGTGTGCATACACAAGCATTCAGAAGATTATTTTTCTCTAATAAATTTATGTATATATTTCATACCTTGTAGATTGAATACTATTTTTGTCTTCCCCCCCTCTCCAACGAGAAGACTGTTGCACACATAGCAGTAAATATTCGCAGTATTTCAGATTTATTGAAATTAAAATCCAGTCATTTGAAAATTGTTATATTTTAACAAATTACAAAATGTCTTAAGGCTGTCAGAGAGGTTTCATTTAGGACTAGTCACTACCACTCGCAATTTAGCAGAATGCATTCCTAGAAGGTGAGAATGACCTTTCTTGATTGAACAACTTCTCATGGCTATTCCTCTTCCAGTGGGATGAGGAATGCTTTATGTGATGCAGCTGTTGAACATCAGAGAATCGTAAATTACTCTAACAACTGTATTTGCCAGGGAGTCCTAGGAGTTTATTTTAGAATGTTTTCTTTTTTATTGTACTTTTTTAAAAAAAATTTATATACGAACTAGCTGTGGTTGGAAATTCTCCTGTTAACAGCCTTAGAAAATGGAAGCTTCTGTCACAGAATAGCTGGTATGAATAAAAGCATATTCACTATAATTGTGTGCCTATGCCAAATCAAGGAAGGAGAAAGGGTTGTTTAAATTCTACCTCTATTCACTTCTTTTCTGTTTTTTTTAAGGCTGTTAACAATTTGAAAATGTGATATCTCTTTGTAGAAAATGTGCTAGTACTACATGTAATTTTTACACAGAGAGGCCTTGTAAAGGCAGGACTTTTAATTGTTGTTAGTGAGCTAGGCTGAAATTCTTATCATTGAGGCAAAATTTCCTTTAAATATTAACATGATTCTTAATAATTTGTTCTCTGAAACAAGGCTACCAAATCCATCCATAAAAAACCAGCTGGAAGCAGTATAATAAGAACATATAAATAAAGAAGAATTTCAGCAGAGCCAAATTGCCCAATAGAATGATACAGTCCTTTCTTTTTGCCTTTTCCTTTTTCCTTTTTACTTACTCTTACCTGTTCTTTTGCTATTCAGCTACCACTTCACTTGATATAAACTTGAATGAACCTTTAAAAGTTCCTGCATTATTAACTTTCTGAAAAATTCCAGAAACACCTTTGAACAGACTATTTACTACCTTAACAAGGCACAGGAATTAGGAGGACTAATTCATGCATGCTTTGAGGACCCTGATCTCAGACTGGCCCTGGTTCACTCCAATAGGATCACATACCTTTCAAAATAAAGCCATAATCACGTGTTTTTAGGAACGGTGGTATGACAATAACCCAAAACATAGGAGCCTTACCTAGATGCTCCAGAATCCTCTCAGAAATGTTTAGATACAGGCTAAATTCTCTCCTCTGACTTAGGAGGGTAAAAAGCTGTTTAGAACACTACAATTCTGTGTAGAATTTCCTTAAACACAGCCATTTTTTGATTGCTTACTTACAAAGCAAAATAATTTTCTAATCATTTTTCTGTCTAAATGTTTATGTATTTCATCAACATCTTAGTATTTCTTTTCCTTCTGTCTTTTTCCTATCTCTTTTTTATCACTTTCCTTTGGGTGGAAAGAAATTATTTCCAAAAATCTTGAAATAGTAAATTCCTCACTTCAAAAGCATTAGCTAAAGTGGGAATTTCAAAGTTCACTAACTTAGTTACCAAGTTCACTATCTTTCAGTGGGATTTTTACTTTATCTCTTAGGTACTTTTAAGAATACTGTCCCCCATCCTAATTTAAATACTTACATTAAAGTGGTAGGATTTTAGAAGCAGTGAGTAACAAAAGATTCCATTTACTTCAGTGGGAACTCATTACCTTAGAAAGTAAGGCCATTTTTCAATCAGTGTTGGAACTCCAGAACTCAAATCTGAAGATTTAAAAGTATAGGACTGAAAAATTGAAAGTAACCTGTGAATTCAGAAAAAAAATCCAAAACTTGAAAACATTCCCCAGTGTGGTATGTAATGAGCTCCTCATGGAAACACAAAGAAGCAGACAAGGACTTGTCACATGCCTCTTATGGGGGGAAAATATGAAACAAAAACTGCCTTGGAGGCTATTCTGCAAGTACTATTCCAGCCTTATGCCTAAAAGTTGATCCTGTTGATAGCAAAGTGAGGAGTGGAGTGGAAGTGAGAATGTCCCATGAAGCCATTTTATTCTGATTTTCTCAGGACCTGAGACTTATATGAGCATGCTATCTTGTCTATTTGTGCATATACAAATATTTTTTTTCCCAGATAATTTACTAAGTTTGGCTGTATTTTTGTGGTAAATTCTCAGGCCTCTATGATTCATGACAACATGCAGCCTCATGAATGACAGTGACTGCAGCACTGTTTCCATTTAGTTAAGGTATGCTACATGCAAGAATGAGGAAAAAACCTCACAAATTGAATGATCTATTAAAGAGAAGGCTTTGGTTAATAAAGGTGACCACAGATATTTCAGCTTATCTGAGAAACAACAGAATGTTTAGGGAACAAGTTCTTAAAACTAACACCAGGACACACCTAACACTAGGACAGTCAAAACATACTGATAATGACTCTGTTAGAAAAGGTCCTGCACAGACATGCCAAGATGTGCACAGGTGTGCCCACACACCCCCACCTCCCTCCTGCAGCTTGTCTCAGGCAATTGAACTACTCAGACTTTCCAGACCCCCAGACCCACACAGCCACACATTCCATGGTAGGATCAGGAAAGAGAATTGGAAGGGTGAAAGTGAGAAAACTTGTGGGTCGAGATACCAGTTTAAAAGGTAAAGAAATTAAAAGCAAACAAACAAACATTTTAAAAGGTTTGGTTGCACATGCAAGCAAAACAAAACAAGGAATTTGTTCACCACTTTTCATGGGCAGGCAGGTATTCAGCCAACTCTAGGAAAGCTGGGCTCCATGACACATAGCAGTGATTTGGGAAGAATAACACTATCACAATGAACATCCTCCCCCTTCTTCTCCTTTCCCCAGCATTATATGATGAGCATAATGCCATCTGGTAGGGAATATCCCTTGGTCCTTTGGGATCAGATGTTCTGGCTTGGTCCCCCACCAGCCTCCTCACAGGTTGGGTGGAGTGAGGAGCAGACAAAACACTGACTCTGGGCAAGCAGTACAATAACAACAAAAAAAATCCTTGGATTATCAACACTGTTTTCATCACAAATTCAAAACACAGCCCCATAGCAGCTACTATGAAGAAAAGTAACTCTATTCCATCCAAAAAATATCACACTCCTTGAGCTCACACCTTCTCAATTCAGTTGCTGTACTCAGTCCTGTCACTCTACTCACCTGCTAGTCTTGTTTCACATTGGTGCTCACACAGGGGCTCAGAGTAAAGAGCACACTCACACAGGCAACACAGATACAGTATTGGTTCAGAACGTAGGACAGACCGCAGTGACCAAGCACAAGGCTCAGTCAGATGAAAAGCATACTGATCAACCACCTGCATACATACAACTTACTCTCTTTTAGCCTCTTCTCCCTGTTTTGCAACATTTTGTTCTCCCAAGTCCACTTTAATTTCAGCCTTTTACTACCTTTGGAGTTTTTGCCCAAATGTAAATCTTGCACATTCCTGCCAGGTCTTTGAGTGTAACTTGTTTTGCTTGATTTATTCAGGCAGCATAATGAACTGCAGCCACCACAGGCATACTTGATGTGCTGATCCTGAGGACCAAAACCAACCGAACCACCTGCCCTGTGTGTTACCCACCAAGGGGAGAGTTTTTACAAAACCAGAACTTTTGTTGTAGATTCCACATCAGCCACTTGCAGATGTTTACAAAAAGCTGAGGAGCTGATGAAAGGATGTTATTCCTTATTTCTCTTCTTTAGACAGCATAAAAGGCAGTTAAGAATCCACTTAAATTTTTCTTAATTTCAATTTACATTTAAGTAATTGCTGCATTTCTGTCCAGGATAATATCTAATTGCTTTCTACTCATTTACAATTAGAGCAATGGTTAGCAGGAAGTAATATGGCCCAATTAGAAGAATACTGAATGAAAATGTGGTCCAGGCAATGAAAAAAAATTGTGCGAACAATCTGGAGCATGCATTTACTAATAACATGTGTTCTTAGGCATAATTTGTCTAAAAGAAAAAGGACTTCAGTTATAAATTCATATTTTAAAGCATATTTTATAACTGCCTTTCACATCATAAAATGTTCCCATCATAAAAAACCTCATACTTTTATGACACAGTTCCATCATGAAATAACCAGATTTTGTAAATACATCTATCCTTTTCTATTATACTAAATAGAGCACAACAATATCTACAGAATTTGAGGACTGAAATAGGTTCCCAAAGAACTGAAGTACACATAGTTTATCATCTGGCATGGTAATGAAAAGCACACCAGTGCATTCCACAAGCTGAGTGGAAAGTGTGGAGCAATTTCTACCTTCTTAGAACGCAATTTACTGAACGACCTGTGGATGCCAAAGAATTAGAACAGAGCACTTATGCTGGATGAGAGATTGTTTTCTTAGGCTATATAAACTGATTGAGCTTTGCATACAAAGCTGTGTTCCCCTATGGTTGTGCAGGAAGCATGGACTGAAAAACAGTGAACACACAGCTGGCTGCAGCTGCAGGCTCTGAGGCTGAAGGGGTGAAGTCTTCAGAAAGCCCAGTCTCAAATGGCTTCCACTGCTGCAAGAGATTTATGTACTCAAGTATAGCTGAGGGTTTGCTGCTTTTTCAGTGTACTGACATAATTATACCAAAATTGCCACTGTGTACATAAACTTTCCCTAAAACATTGTGAAGCAGCTTATATTACAGCTTTGTAGCAATTCCTAGCATTCAGGAAAAGGAATAATTCTATTAAATAGTCATGGCAAATTTTGTCATTATATAAATTCAATGTAATGTATTTTTAAACATATTTTTAATCAATAAAGCATGCCTGCTGTATAAATGAAGAATATCCTGAAGCAAAGCTTTCTGGAAAACAGCAGTTAGAAAATTTAACAATATTTATTTTTACCTTCTTTTTTACATTTGATATATCCAAATAATAATGCCCTGTAAATAATAAGTTACTCCAGGATGGGACTGTGGACATAGTAGAGGGTGTTTTCTGTTCTTCTGACAAACTAAACAAACACTTGATATATTTTATTCTTTAGATCAATCACTTTATCTGAAAGACTGATAAACAAAGTGGTTATCACTATATTGCAGATTTTGAAAATGAAGCTTTCAGAGGAACATGGCCTCCCAGTGATCACTCAGAAAGCTAGACCAGGATGAAAAGGCGCTCTCCCAATGCCACAGTGTCATCGTCTACCCAATCATTCATTTGCTACCACTGTGTACATTACAAGAAAATCACAAAAAATTCCTTGTGGTGCTCAGATGTATCTGTTTTTTTCTAGCAAAAAATTAACACACTAGTGATGAAAGTCATTTAAATATCCATATCTTGGAATGAAAAATGCATAACTTCTCCTGAAGGAAGAGAACCTATTTGCAGTACTATCAGCCTTAGATATCCTCAATATATATTTATTTGGGACATACTCAGAAATACAGAGTAAAGGGGTAAAGGACAATGACAAACTGATTGAGTGCTTCATCCAAGTTATATGTAAAAGAGATTAATTGTATTATTGTAGTAACATGAAAGTATTTTGATTACAGCTGTAATCTAACTGGAGTACAAGCTTTTTATGATGTCACCTAATCCTGTTCAGAGCAATTTCAGGTTTTTAAACACTATCTGTTAAAGCAGTATATCCATTTTCAGCCAGTGATTCATTCTCCTTTTCATTTGTTTTAGAAGTCAGTAACAAGCTACATATATTTTGCATACATTTGCATAACATATTTTTCCAAAATTTTAGGCTTATACAGTATGAAGAAGAAATTTATTTTGCTTTATTGGAACAGAAAAAAAATGTAATGCTTAGTTTTAAAATCTGATACAGTAAGAGAGAAATTTCTCATCAAAAGTACCAAAATCCATCTGCAGAAGGGAAGAGTTTCTAACTAGCCCATTAAATATAGGAAATAATTCCTAATGACAGGGGTTTATTTATGTATCTCTGAATTTAGGTAAGACTGTGGATATCTCTCCTCATGCACGAGGATATGCAGTAAGTGACCATAAATACCAAAACATCCTGATCCCCAAGCAACATCTTAGGCATGACACAGAATAAAACATGTTAAATATTGCAAATGCTGGTCTAAAATTACCAATCTGTAGCTTTTTTCTTCATTAAAAAATACTGTATTTGTACTCTTGTGGCAGGGTTTTTAACTCCTTCAATGACAGAGCCCAATTTTGTTAAGATGGATTATTAGAAATTACCTCGCAAAGCTGTTACTTCCATTAACATGACTTTCTCACAATTATATTTTAGCTTGCGACTCTTATTGTGCCATTTACCTACTTCAAGCTCTCAGTTAATAAAAATGTTATTAATGTTTGAATGAAATCCATCTGACATTCTCAGTCTGTGTATCACTTGCCAAGTAAAATCCCAGCAGGCTTAATGAGTCAGAAAGGATAGGTTTTCCTCATTTGGAAACTACTGTAAAATCAGCTCCCAAATTTTGAAAAGAAACTTTTTATAACAGTGGGTCTGATTTACTCTTACAGAGTCAGTTATGAAAAAGGTCTGCCTTTGAGATGAAGGACTGACTACAATGCAGATTTAAAATAAGTTATGGATGTCTATAATGCTGTGGCTTCATCAGCCTTCAGGTCCAGTCCCTCAGTACTTTCCTCTAACCATGTTTCTGGCATCACATAAATATGAGGTAAGAGAATTTCAGCAATAGGCCAATAAAATCAGAATCTGTTTCTGAGGAGTGATTGACCCTTATCATACCTGGATTCTGTTTACTGCAGTAAGAATTTCTTGAAATTTTCAGTTTAAAATAGAAATGGTTTCATGACAATAATTTCATTAAAATATTACAAATTAAACAATAACAGTATCTTAGAAAGTTTCACCCAGATATTCGAATAAGGTACTATATTATTTATAAATAAATCACTAAAAGTATATCATGTCTGAAGGCAATAGCCTTTCTACACTGTGAAGAAATTCTAATCTACTGAGCCAAATACTCAATAATTAATTATTTAACCTTACTCTAACTTAAAAGAATCCATCCACTCTGATGTTGCTTTCACACTCATCTTCTATCACTCTACCTTTCTAATATCTCTATAATAAGGACTATTTTTCACTTGATGCAGTTTTTAACAAAAATACGATGTATTTTTGAATTTGAAACCAGCACAATTATATTCAACAAGTAACCATCAGTGCTCAGTTCTGCATTGTTTCTACTAATCATGTGTCTCTAGAGACACAACATACTTGTCAACTGTGCTACTAAATTGGGTCACATAAAGTTAAAAGCATCAAAGTTGGTCTTGTATCCTCCAAAAATAATTCCTAGTAATTTATTTTGTATTTCTGTATAATTATAGCTTAAAAACATACTCAGAGTTCTGTTGTTATTCTGAGATGCCTTCATTTTTTCATTTATATTTTTTTTTCCAAACCCTTCCCCCTCCCCCCCCCATTAAACAAATCAACCCCCTCAATGTCATAGAAGCATAGAAAGGCCTTGGTTCAAAGGGACCTTAAAGATCATGTAGTTTTATCCCCCTGCCATGGGCAGAGACACTTTACACTAAACCAGATAGCTCAGAACAGGTGGCTTTGAACACTGTCAGGGATGGGACATCCACAACTTCTCATGGCAACCTGTCCCAATGCCTCACTACTCTCACCATAAAGAATTTCTTCCTAATATAAACCTACTCTCTTTCAGTTTAAAGCCATTCCCCTTGTCATATCACCACATGCCCTTGTAAAAAGTTCTCTCCATCTTTCTTGTGGGCTCCCTTAAAGTACTGAAAGGACACAATTAGGTCACTCCAAAGCCTTTTCTTCTCCAGGCTGGACAATCCCAATTGTCTTAGTCTTTCTTCATAAGAGAGGTGTTCCAACCCTCTAGTTAACTTGGAGGCCTCTAGACTTCCTCTAACAGACTGATGTCCTTCCTATACTACGGGTCTCAGAGATGGATTCAGTACTCAAGGTGCGGTCTCACCAGAGCAGAATAGAAGGGCAGGATCTCTTCCCTCTCCCTACTGGTCTCACAACTTTTGACGTAGCCCCAGATATGGGCATAACTTTCTTGCAGCACTTAGTGGCTTCCTGCTCCTCCTTGTTGCCCATGCTGCATGTGCTGGTGTAAAGGCACCTCAGACAGGCTGCAGGCTGTGTTCCCTTCCTACAGGAACATCCCTTAATTCCTTTGAGATATTTCTCCAGTGTTTCCCTGGAAGCTTCTGTTATCTCAGAAGTCTCTGGCTCATCTTGGTTAATCTGCTCCAAGTTTGGCCAGCACATTTCAGAGTCAGTGGCAATGCCCCTCACTAGCACCCTGTCCCTCTAAGCCTTGTTCATCATCCCCAGCTGTCCAGGGACAACCTTCCTGGGGGCCGCTTTTGTACAAGTGGGTCTCTGCTGATGCTGCCCACACTGAGTCGGAACTCCTTCTGATTCAAGACTCCACCATTTCCCCTTCTGAAGGTGGGGTTGAGGAGCGTCTTTCTGCTCTGGTTTCAAGCTGTTGTCAGGTAGGAAAGCTAACCTCCCTCCCTTGATGCGATCCACAGCTCCAGAGCACTTATATATGTCCTATAAATGTCTATCTTTGAAAGATAGCAGGGCACTAAACAAATTTTTTTTCTAGGTAAGTAGAGCAACACAGAAATTAAGAGACATGCCTGAGTTACAGTAATAGTTCTATAAATAGATTTAGATAGATTTTCACACTCAGGAAGTTAATTCACAAATGGTCTGATCTAATTCTCATTCAAATCAATATCAGCCTTTAGTAGGCTTTGAGACTAGTCTATTTAATCTTTCTGTATCTCAGTTATACCCTCATAAATGGAAGATATCTCCTTTAGTCACAGAAGTGATGGGAGAATGAATGATTAATAATTTATAGAGTCAGAAAATGCTCAGAAGTAGACCATAGAAGCAACCAGACAGCTCCATTCTGCATGTATTACGGAAAAAACTGCACAACGTCCAGCTCACCTAAACTCTGTGTCCTGGCTGGGGAAAAAAGAACATCTCAGATGACTCTGAAGGACTCCTATCACCTTCTTTAAATGGGGCAGAAAACTCAGGTGTATTGCAGGCTCTGCTTCTAAACAGTGACTAAAGCGCAATTAAATATATTAGGTGACATGGATTTCACATTTTATGCATACCCATCTTTTCTAATTATTTGTATATACTCTCAGGCACATGGTGTGACTCTTGGGGATGGTCATGTGCAGGGCCAAGAGCTGGACTCAATGGTTATCGTGGGTCCCTTCCAACTTGACATATTCTGTGATTCTGTAATGTACTTGGGGCTTGAGTCATACTCCCAAACATGCTTTCCATTCAGCTAGTGCTGCTGCTCTACAGCCACACATAGTCATTGGATGTGAAGCAGGAAAGGCTTTGCCTATAGTGATGAGCACTGTCAGCGACTATCTAATCTTTCTCTGTAAATACCAGATGGTTTCATTCATTCTTCTTATTCAGTGTGGTTCCTGGCTTTTGATACCCTTTGACTATGGCTGGGTATTATCTGGATGAGTATTAGCAGGTATAGCCCAAAAACAGTGTAGGCATTGTGCCAGCAGTGGAATGGTATTCTGGACCAAGGGAGAGTGCTCAAGGATGTGCCTTCCTCCTATGCAGTTTATCAGCATGGTGCACCCAGACTGCTCTCAAAGCAACAGACTGAGCAATTTCTGGTCTCAGACTGGGTATTGTTAGATCTGCTAAGCTATGGGACGAGAGTGATGTACAGTTTCCAGTTCTCACAAAACTTTATTTCTTGGCTCTTGGTATGTTCATGTTAGGGAACAGATTCAATACATCTCAGTGCTGACTTAGACTTTTTATTAAAGCTGCTAATACCATTCTTGATCTTATACAGGGCTCTGAATTAGGCTTTTACTGAATCATGGGAAACAAAGCACACTTTCTTATCATGGGGTGAAAGTAAACATGGTAGAATCAAAAATTCAATGTTTAGCTAAGCAATCTACTAAAATAGTTAAAATAAAACTGCTGTTCAGAAATACAATTTTAATGATATCCAGATCTACAGCTAACAGAGTAATTCAATGTAGAACATCTCATTATAAAATAAGGCAAATTGATAATATCTTTTCACTTTGATTCAAGATGCAAATTGATACTAAATTAAAGACTGCTTTCATGAAATCCAGGTATCCCACAGTGCTTGTGGTCTGTTTAACATTTAAAACAGTTATGTGTCTGTAGTTCTGTATCTTCATATATTTATTCTGGTTTATTTCATTATTAGCTTTACTCTTTATAAAATTACTTCTTTTTCAGGTACACTTACCATCACCTGGTATGCTACAATCTGATAAAGAATGTCTTATAGAGTGTTTTATTCAAATAAAATAAGGTTAAGTTGATAGCACTGCATGTAAAAATGACTAATGAAGCTGATTGAACATAGATACTAAATTTTCAGAAATTATTTAATCATTGTGTGATTCAATGACTGAGATTTTCAGAATTACTAGATGTTACTTTCACAAAAGTTGCACATATAGGAATAAAATAAAATAAAATGAACAGCTGTTCAAGTGACAAATACAAGCTTTGATAAAAAGACATTTATCTTAGGGGCTTTTGGTTAAAAATAAAATATTTTAGCATTAGTATGATAAAACATAAATTGACAAATAACTGGATTACAATCGTATCTTGTATTTAGAGGAGGTTTTCTTTTTACATTTATGTAGTCATGAGAATGTACCATTTCACAAATAATAAAGTGCAGTATTAGGTACATTTTTACTTAGACTGCCAGAGTGAATAAGTGTGTTAGAAATGTTAATTACTTTCTATATTACTCTAACAGTGCAGTATATATGTTTATTGACATATTTCACTGATATATTGCTTTAATTCCTAGGCACTTGAGCACCTGGAGCCTATACTGATATCTCAAAATTAGGACTCTTCCCACCATCAATAAAGAAGAGTTATTTCATTTTAAAATAACCATCATTTAATTAATATTATGTGATTTCCTTTAAATAAGCAGCAGAGGTATCATTAGGGCTTTTTAGGAAATTAGTCCAATCCTGGTAATTGCAAAGTTAATTTAACTGTGAAATGGTGGTATCTCTGTGTGCCAGAAAATGTTCTTTAGTAGTCTATGGGCAATAACCTCAAATGTATAAATTTGCATAAGTCTATTGAGTTGTGAATTTACACCATCAAAGATCCTAGTTCCATGTTAAAACCTGCTATTCTTCATAATGCCATTTACACATATTAGTGAATTATGGGAATACAGCTATCATAGAAATTTCAATGCACTTGATGAAGCCTTAGTTTTTATTATAAATGACAAAGTGTCATGTGAAAGGAAGAAGGGAGACAGAAATGCAAAGATTTCTAGTCTTAACTGTATTAATAAAAGTTATTAGCTATAAGCGCTTCTAGACAATCAGAGCCTTAAGTTCCCAACACTGTCTGTCAACTACTGGACAGCCCACAGGTTGGAAGGGTTTCTGACTGCTAATATGAAGCCACACTTAAGCCAGAAAAGAACTTTTCTCACAACCGCTCCTGAAATAAAATTTATTAATACAAATATGTGACAGTTATTGTGGGTTCAGCTTTGCCGGTGATAACGTTCAGCTGCAAGATTGTATTTAATTGATAATAAAAGACTCCAAAAGAAACCAGCACAAAACACATTCTACAGAGACAAACACACTAAACTCAAGTTACAATACAGCAATGTATCCCATTTTCACAACNAGAATCAAAGTAGCTGTTAGCATAAGATGTAAGATGCAATGTATAAAGGAAGAAAGTAAAGTTAAGAAAGTAAAGTTAGAAAAAATAGAAAGCACATGATCTTCTCACCCCTACATTGTTGCAGGAGGAGGAGGAGACAGGACAAGCTGCAGCAGTTACCCTCACAGAGACGCTGGCATTTTTCCCTCTCTGCTGGAGTGTAAACTCCACACACTTTTTAATACCTTTTTTTTTTCTTTCATGTGGTTTTGTGTGGCTAAAAGTCAGTCTATTGGTGGGTGATGGTGATGGTGATGCAGGTGCCTGAGGGGAGGTGGGCCCTAGAGTGGTTATAGAAGATATCCCAAAGGAAGGCTGTGCTATTTCTTAACACTCCATCCTTTGTTAATCTTTCAGTTTGAAAGCCTTTGTCCTTGGCCAGGAGCATCCCTGCAGGGGGCTGAGGTGCCTCCCTCAACCCATCAGGCCTTATCAGGGGCCATCACCCCACACCAAGTCTTTCTGAGACAGAAAGGAAAAAGCAAAGAGTTTAGTAACATAACCTAAGCCAAAGCCAAGTTCGTATTTACAGGTTTCTGAAAACCTTAGGGACTACAGAACTCTCTTATCTAGTGCAGTTGACACACTGAAACAAAGGGATGCCATCCAGGGGATGACAAGTTTGAGAGGTGGGCTGACACAAACCTCATGAAGTTCAACAAAGCAAAGTGCATGGTCCTACACTTGCATCATGACAATCGCAGACACACTTACAGGTTCAGCAGAGAAGTGATTGAAAGCAGCCCTGCAGAGAAAGTTTTGGGTGTGATGGTTGATGAAAAAGTCAATGTGAGCTGGCAATGTAAGCTCACAGCCCCAAAAGCCAACTGAATGCTGGGCTGTATGAAAAGGATCATGGCCAGCAAGTCGAAGGAGGTGGTTCTCCCCTTCTACTCTGTTCTTGTGAGACTCCACCTGGCATACTGCATCCATTTCTCATGTCCCCAACATAGGAAGGACAGACATTGTATTGCTGGAGCAAGGCCAGAGGAGGCCACAGAGTTTACAAGAGGACTGGAACACATCTCCTACAAAGTCAGGTTGAGAAAGTTGGAAATGTTAAGCTTGGAGAAGACAAGATTGCCTGGAGACCTCATAGTGACCTTTCAGTCTTTGAGGGGGCCTACAGGGAAGCTGGAAATGGACTCTTTTTCAGAAATTGTAGTGATAGGACAAGAAGTAATGGGTAAAAATTGAAAGAGAGGAAGTTTAGGTCAGATGTTAGGAAGAAATCTTTTATCCTGAGGGTGGTTAGATGCTGCTCAGGGACACTGTGGATGTCCCATCCCTGGCAGTGTTCAGAGCCAGGTTGGATAAGGCCTTGAGCAACTTCATCTAGTGGGAAGTGTCCCTGCCCATGGCAGAGGGAGTTGGGACTAGGTGATCTTTGAGGTCCATTCCAACCCCCTAGCATATCATGATTCTATGGTAAATCTCATTCTCGAAGAGAGACACTTCTATGAAAAGATTGCACAAAATATCTACCTTATTCACAGATTGAGTTTTCAGAATAAGTAGCAAAGTAGAGGCGTGATATGGTTTATGTCCCATTTTGGATTTTTTTGCCCTTTACAAGTGAAGTCAATTTGGAAACCAAGTGTATCAATCTTCACAGAGCTTTTTCTTAGGTCCAGGATAACACTATGTAAAGAAAAATACCTATTAACTCAAGGGCAAAGACATTTTCCTGTGATTGGAGAAAGACAGGTTTTTTTCTAATTCTTGACTTTTTTATATGAACTTCTTCATTAATCCAATTTGTTTTGCTTTGTTCTGAAGGTCTTTCCATGATAGAAAAGACCTAATTTTGGAGCTCCTTTGTAAGATTATGAAGAAGTTACAGTACACGCAAATAACCAGGAAAGCTAAATACGGCTTTGGGGAACATTGTGTCAAATCATATCTTAGATAACTGCATGCTTTCCATTACGAAGGTTTTTATTACCATTGATGGAAGTTCTGATTTATTTAAATTTTACACTTTACAGGACACAGCAGAAGCACTTCGAGGAATGTAGATTTAAGTAAACTGCTTAATAATAATTAAACTATTCTGACTGGAGTAATACTTTGCTCACCCTAGCTTAGAGCCTGGATGTGGCAAACATGTCAAATTTGAACAGTTAGAAAGCGAAGAGGTTGGCTCATAAAAAAAGGCAAGATAACAGCAGAGCAAAGATACGTTTTAAGTCTTCTCTGGATGAGTGTTTCTTTATCCTTATTAAACAAAGAAGTAGATTAATAGATTAAGTTATATCAGCAAATATCATGTAGTTACTACTTCTCTCCACTTTGTAATTTTGATATACACAACTAGTGAAAAATAGGCTGTGGAGAAACTTGTTTATGTTTTGTCTTAGCCATGACCTGTTCTGTACTACTTTTCTATGATAAAATAAGGCAGCAGTTTAATAACCAGTTTAAATCTAGGTTTCCATGAATTATTTTGTGTCTGATAAAACTGCAGTGAATGATAATTAATAAGTAACCTTAATCTCCAATTTAAGTATTTTTTCTTAAATTGTAAAATAATTTGATAATGTCATTTGCCATCTAAATTAAACAATAAATTGTATATTACATCATTCTCAGTTTGATCCATTCTTAATTGCAAAACTCATGAATTTACATTTACACGTCTGTAGTGTTGCACATTGCTTATGTTTTTGCAACAACCTGCTGGTTTTATGCCTCGCATTACTGTACTCACTGACAATTACTTGCACTATGACACAACAAAGGAAACTCATGGAATCTGAGCATACTGGCCTTGTACTGCTTCCTGCATATTGCACAGATTTCATAATATAGGTGCATCTCACTGCCATCATAAGAAGACATCTTCCCTGATACAGAAATTCTGTGACATGTGGTAGGGTTAAATTGCCCTCAGTTAATAACTGCTTTTAGGTTGTTTCTTTTTGCATGTACACACCCTAACTAGTCCCTTAATGCATCATTTCAGATCTCTGAACGGGCAATGCTCTGTTAATTTTCTTAATTCAGCCACTTAAAAAAAAATTATAAATGTGGAAACAATCTGAAGTCACCAGCAGTTGAGGGAATAGGTGATGCTGTGCAGTTTCCACAACCTATACAAATGTTTTCTCTACTGGTTTAATAGAAGCTCAGAGCTTATGCAACAACTTAAAAAGGTTAATCACCATTATGCTCACTAAAACCACAAAGTAGGGTTTTTTGCAGTTTAAGATATTAGGCAGTTCATATTATTTGAAGCCTGAAGTACAGGTGGGGCAGTTCTCTATTGAGCCATCAAACAATTCCATTTTCCCCAAGTTAGACATTAACCTTTTTTCTGTTTTAAGCAAGTGATTTACATACAGTCCCAGTAGCTACATGATGTTTCTTTCTTCTTTCTTCCTTGTGCTTTTTGCTAGGCTTTAATCACTTTCTCTTTTACAGTTTTTATAGAGCTTATTTTATCTTCAGTGTTATGTTCTTTCCCACCGTCTTAACAATTATATTATCAAGAAATAATCAATTTTGCAAAGTAAATGACATATGTAACTTTTAACTAGAAATATATGCAACTCAGCTAAAAGCATTTTAGATCTAAAAAATAGTGAATTAATCATAGAAAAAGAATTTGCAAATAATTTAAGGCCACATTTTCAACTTCTTATACACCTAGTATATAAAGAACTTTTCATTTGCATATTTTTCAACAACGCATGAAGACAGTTCAGTTTTATAGATTACAGACATGAAAATATGAGGTTTTGCAGCATATCTCTGTCCATTTCTCTAGTTCATACATTCCTTTACAGTGCAACATTGTACCACTAAATCCAAGGCGTACTCACCTTTTAACTATGTGAATACTTTCAAGCTCCATCTCAAAAACAGTAGAACTGAAAGAGACACAGAACCAAGTATCTAGGCTTCCAAATGTAAAATCTTCCTCAAAAATAGGACCTTTCAATCTGCAAAAGAAACAGTAAACAGATTGCATATGTCTATCAGATCAAAAGTAGCATGAAAAAGAGAAGTCAAGGGTTGTTGCTGGGGTTTTTTTCCATGTTAAAACTCAGGGGTTCAGCTGAATATTAGAACCTAGATCATTTTTTTCTGATACTGTGTGACAGGAGAATATATGCCTTATCTGTCAGAAGCAGGAGACGTCACTCAGAGTCTGTTAACACCCTTCATTCACTTTTTGACACATAACAAACTTACCTCTGCCAAACTGCAGTTGGCTGAAGTTCCAGGACTACATACGGATAGAGAGGAATGGTCTAGTGGAAGGTGTCCCCGTCCACAACAGGGTAGTTGGAATTAGATGAACCTTAAGGTCTCTTCCAACCCAATCCAGTCTATGATTCTATGACTGCAATCGCCAGAATTTTAAATCAGAATTCGTAATGATATTTCAGGGCAGATTATTTTAATTTGAAATCTCATCTTTCTTTTTCTATCCCTTTGGGCTGCTTGACTGATAAAGTATAGCCTATAAACAATAGAATCATCTCCTCTCCTTTAGGCAAGCAGACTTCTATGCACCCCTCTTTATTACCGCTCTGTATATTCAAGCTTCACATAGCTCAAAAAAAACCCCCAAAAATAAAAAACCACAAAGGCCACTACACTGCATAATAAAGCTCAACTTGTAAAACAGAGGACATAGAGAAGCTGTAAATAAATTCAAGTGAAAACGTGTAGCATTGATAGACACAGGAAAACTACCTGGACAATTTAACTCAAAAATAAGATATTCTAAAGGAATATGATAAAGGGGCTTGGGAATTTTTTTTAAATTATTTTTAGTGTCTCAGGTCATCTGTCTAAAGACACAACAGTTTGTGGACTTCATGTTTATTGATGCAGTGATCACAACCAGTACAGAATTATACAGGTAACATTTTGTCTTAAGTGGCATTGTGGGTCAGTTGACACACACTCATTTAACACTTCAAGGAAGGACAGACACTGAATCATAAGTCATATGTCAAGAGACAAGAGGTGTAATAAAAGTTCTTTTCATTATAATTAGACAAATTGATGAAGTAAAAGTCCACTTATGGAATACCTCTCAACATAATTGGTTTGTTCAGCCTGGAGGAGACTGAGGGGAGACCTCGTTGCAGTCTTCAACATCCTCATGAGGGGAAGCAGAGGGGCAGGTATAGATATCTTCTTTCTGGTGACCAGTGATAGGACCTGAGGGAATGGGAAGTAATTGTGTCAGGGAAGGTTTAGTTTGGACATTAGGAAAAGGTTATTCACTCCGAGGGTAGCTGGGCAATGGGACAGGCTCACCAGGGAAGTGGTCACAACATCAAACTTACTGGAAGTCTAGGTGTCAGGTCTAGATGTCATCCTACAGTAGCATTCTAGTTTGAAATATCCTGCATATTGTTAATACCATTTGACCAAAAGGAACAGCTATCCATGGACACTGCTAAGATCAATTTATAAAGTGAACCAAGCAGAGTTGTGTCAGGAATAGCTCAGTATACACATTCACACACACACACACACACACACACACACACACACACACACACGTACTGTAATAGGCACGGAGAAAGACATTTGAAAAAATAAATTGTGATTTCAATCAGAATCTAGGCAGTATATAATCTCATAGGCCTTGGTTGTAGAGACCTATGTTAGCACTTGAGTGATTGCTGTATAACCTGAACACATACTGTGATGTCAGTATATATTGCCTTGAATTATGTCTTGTAAGAACTCATTCTTATGGAGAGGTATAAGAGCACAGTGTCCACAGTAAACTTCATGTACCATGTGGAAAGTTTGGCATCATACAGGTAGAAGATTTATAGTTTTGCATACTTGGAAAAATACTACAAAGGTGTGAGAAACAGTGAGGCTGACCAATTTGACCACAGGCTACCAGCATCAAGGAGGACATAAGATTGCTGTGATCTTTTCTATAATTTTTATCCTTTACACAGTAAAACAGGTAAACAGCCTTGAGATCCCAAGAGAACTGGTACTTAGTGGGAGTTATCTGAGACACCTTTGGCACTGTCTCAGTGGGTTGGCACAAAGCAGTCTGAGGGAATACAGTGATCACCCCAGCCATCCTCAGTGTCAGGCTCTGCCAGCAGCTCAGCCTTGACATGTGCTCTCTACTTGTATACATTTACCCTCAGACTCTGTCTTTGAGGACCTGGGGGATTGCTGCATGGGTCATCAATCAAGTCAGACAATGGTGATATCACACCACACATTTTCAGCCACCTCAAGTGTTGTTCTTCAGGCACCTCTTGGACTAGAGCCCCTGACACGGCTCATCCCACTCAGTTCTTTTGTATGGTTGCCCTGTATGCTGCACCTTATACTGTTTGATCACTCAGTCTGTGGTCAAGGTAAGGTTGTGATGTTCTTGAGATAGCCACCTGGAGGTCTTATTCTGTTAATTTTTAAGCCTACTAAAAAACTAGTAACTTGTTTTTATCATAATGATGAATACATTGTAAAAAATGATTATTCAGCTGGCAATAAGAGCATGTCAATGCAAGATCTTCTTGTACTGTTTGATTGCAACACCAATTTAATCAAATTGCAGTTGATGAGTATCTCCAATTTAAGTTGCTTTGCATGCTTTTTTTCTTCTAGAAAATTGTTTAAATGAGTTATATAAAGAGGGGGAAAAACACAAATCAAAAAGAAGGTAAGTCTTCAGGTATTGAAGCAATTTTTCTGCCTATTGATGCTTAATGTTACTCCATCTCATTTGTCCCTTTCCCCACCTTTCATTGCAATAGCCCAAATTACTGTCTGACACAAGGCAGGGCAAGAAATGCTTTGGGAGTACTGGTAGTGTGAAAGGTACACCAGGGGACCTCTCTGATGCTGAGGTCTAACAGCTGACATTCCCCTCTCTCTTCTTTCTTGGAGGGAATCAGTATAGGTATCTCTGCTCAGTGCCATCAATTTGTACTAGACTTTCAGGTATTTATTTCCTTTTGAGACTTCTGTGTCTTTGAAAAACTTTATAATTTTGACAATGAATCACAAGTTTTTAGGCATAGATGTGGCAACAGATGAACTACTTGATTTTGGGTGGGATTTTTTTGCATGGTTTTTGTTTTTCATTTTCATTGAAAGACTAGTATTATGTTATAATGTTAAATCTCAGTCACCAAATGTATCAGCAGACAAAGAACTTGAGACAAAAATTAAATGTTTAAACTTTTCTAACCATTTAGATTATAGCAGTTGGATTAAATAATTTCTTCCGTCTCTAGAAATATTCACAATCATTTCAAAACTAAATGTTGAGTTTCTTTGTAGTGTTTCATTGGAAACCATTACTAACAGTGTGGATTATTTCTTCTTTTGTTGTCATTTAATAAAATTTCAGGTAAAAAGTACCAAATCAAGTTTCTTTTCTTTGTAAAACTTTTGGCAATTTCTTATGTGAAAGACTATTTTTCAGTTCTAATGTAACACCTAAAAGATTCTATGCTAAAGTTGGAAGTATTATTTCAGGTCCATTAGTAGTTTCATTTTTCAAGGTCTCTCAGGGCAGCTAAAATAATAGCAAAAATTGAAAACATGCACTACTAATGAAGTCAGTTTCCTAACCTCAGAGCTATGTTCTTGCACCATTCTGACAAAAAGTAATTACTTTCTTTATTTTACCTAAAGGCTAAACTTCTAACACAAGGAAAAAGAGAGTGGGAAAAAATACACATTGAATTAAATGTGATGAATAAGTAAAAATAAAATGAAATATTACTCACTAGTAAGTCTGTAAATGCTAACTGAAATTATTCATATACTCACCAAAAAAAAAAGTTAAGACTAGATTTTTTCCCAGTAAACACTATTTTTAAGACACAGAAAACAGACACATCTATATAAATGTTCATTTTTATTTTAATCAGACTGAATTATTCATGTCACTAATAATGACTGTATTTTTGAACAAAGCAAGCTTGAGTCCTGTTTAGTAATTTTCTTCATAACAGGTGTTACAGTCTGACATAAAATTTCCCATGTTTAATTTTAGAAATATTATTTTGACAAGGTTTTCTTTTTTTCTTTCTTTTTTCTTTTCTATTTTTTATAACTACAATTACAAGAAGATGTTCTTTTCTCTTTTGCCTTTCCTCCTTACCCCAAGAACACTTCCAAGCTGTCACAATATTTATGTGGGGTGGCTGCAAGAATGGACCACAGTAATCAGTGATCTCTAATCGAAATTGCTAAGCAGAATAGGCATAATGTGTTTATTCATGTTTATTTTCAGATTTCTGATCTGTGGCACACACATACCAGCCCCTCTGGTCCACTTTAGAGCAGCAGCACACACCAGTGGAGCAGGAGTCTCTCCCAGGGTCAACATGCCAAGCCCTGGCTGATGTCCAGGCTCCTGTGCCAAACAGGAGCTTCCTGCTTGGGTTCTACCTTCTCCATATTGCCAGACATACCTGTATGCTTCCCCTGTGCTCCTGCATTTCAACTGATTTTTGGTTCTTTTTTTTAGTATCATCTCACTGGCTTAAGGCACCACTGGCATCTCCCAATGACCATCACCAGGTTTCTGTCACCCTCTGGTCTCCTGCCTCAAAAGTGTCAGAAAAGTTTGCAGTTTGTAAATTCTTTTCTTTTCTTGTTTTTTAGAGATGGGTAGATTCAGTAGAAGTGTCATTATTTTGGGTTGTGCTTTTGGGCAGGCTTAAGTTCATAAAATTAACACTAAAAGCTGTTGCATTCTTCACAGTTTGTGGAGACTGCAGACCACATCAGACAGATGAGAACTGTGATATGAAACCACTGTCAGAAAATCCTTGATCTACCCAGTAAGATCATGTTTTTGTTCATTTTTGACAAAATACTCCAAAGAAGGTGAGAGTTCAACTGGTTTAATTAGGCATATACTAAAACCTTTTTTTAAAAAAATATAACTCCAAGCTGCATCTACGTACTGAGCTTTAAATCAATTTTAAATCATCTAGAGTCATCCTGGGTGAATAGGGTCTGTCTGAATCCAGCTGTGTTGCTTCCACAGCATTCCCAGAGCCCAGACTACATTTCAAACATGGTTCATGAGGATATTTAACATCTTTATTAATAAAAAGATTTAGACATCTTGTAAGAGAAAGAATTACTTTAAAAATTTGGATGGAATGCTAGTCATTAAGAGACAGAACAATTCCTTTACTGTATTCAAAATATAGTTTGATCATAGTATCTGGTGGGATATTCCAAAATAAGAGCAGAAGAAATCAGAAGGCCATTTTAAGTGCTCTGTTCACCATGTTACTTTTGTTCACAGATGACTATTATTAGGTATCCCACCTTTGTTGCACACAGCCCCACTATGTTGCTTAGTGAACCAATAAAAAGCCTTACCATAAACTTGGTCAGCCAGCTCAATACCCTTCTATTTCTGATCTCTACATTGAGTCTGTCATTCTCAGAATAGACAGGAAAATTAAATCAAAACTCTTACAGTGAAACATAGCTATGCATCTATCCTGTAATCTTTTTCACATTTCCACTTTTACCTCTGTTTGCCATGTCTTTGAAGAAGGCTACAAAATGTCAAGGAAGTGGATAACATGAAGACAATTACTGGGAAACAAAATTATTTGAGGGGTATAACTCCATTCCTGAATATGGGAGAAAGTAATGAAGTTGAATTCTTTGAAGTTTAATTAAGGAGGCATTTCGACTTAAGCAAAACAGCCCAATTACCAAGATAGGAAAATAGACACACTTTATATTGATGCCTGATACCCTGGAAATCTATGAAAGCCATAAATATATTCCTGTCTTTTTTTTTTTCCTATGAGTGCATCATACTTAAGTAAAGCTTCCATATCAAAGGGGACATAGATATAAGAAATAAAAATTTACTCCAACTCCATTTCTTGACAAATTAACATGAAAGAAATAGGGTTTCTCATATTAAGGACAGGTCTCCTTGCACTGCAATCATGTAAAAGGAGAAATATATTCCACAATTTCAGAACCAGAACATGGGTATTGACCTAATTTTCATTAGTAATTAACTGTTCTATAGTACCAGTGTTTCAGACAACATTACTACTAATATGGTAAAAAATACTAATAAAAGTACTACGTTCTAAAAATGTGCTATGGCAAAGCAATACAGCATTATATGTATTTTTTTTCTGATTTTTATGTAATCTAGTGTTTGGAAATAATATTAATAATATTTTTTTTTTACCTTTTCAAAACTAGGTTCCTGAGAAAGCTATAGATTTGATGTATGCCTCATCATATTGGTAATTCTGAAGGGACATCAAGGGAAAGAAATATTCAATATTTAACCCCTTAACAGAAAATAGGTGAATTAAGACAATAAAGATGAAGGTATGAAACAAAACAGATTTTTAAACCCTGAAATTTGGACAAAATATTTTTAAGTTGCTCAAGAGGCTGGAATACAGTTTTTAATTGACATCTGAACTCTAGTCCTTATCAAAGAGATTTTAGGAAAAGCTAAGGGTAAAAGAAAGCAATCTTCTCTAAAAGTAGATGCTAATTAAGAGTATTTATTAATTGTTTTGACTAACAAGCTCAAAGATCATCTGAGAGGAGGCTCTAATTAGATCGTTAGCATCCAAAGAAAAGACTATAAATAAGTGTATTAAATCAGAAGTGCATAGTGAAATATATTGCACTGGAGAAAGAGTATATATCAGTATAAATGAAAATCAGGTGACACCCTTGTAAAGGTTAGATATTTTTGAAGTATTTACAGAAGTAGTTACAGGGTAGGCTAAGGGTGAAATCTTTACTTTGGACGAACAATGGAAAATCTCAAGGATGAATCTTCCAGACTGTTAGTAGCCATAAGATTTTGTGCNCTGTTAGGAACACTAATCATGATCTTCTTGAATCTGAACAGTCTAATATGAAGTGAAGGGATTGCCCAAGTGAACTGTTAAAGTTTTCTTTTGCTGGACTTTAAGGATCACAAGACAATTGTTTATCATTTTCACAGCTCTTTCTCTCTGGATAAAAACCAAAATGGAATCATCATAAGCTTCTTTATTCCTCTAGACATTTTTTTTTTATTTTTGACCAGATTGTATTAACAATTCCTGTTTTAGAAACATTGGAGTAGCTAAATACATAGCTGTTATTAAGTAGTTAATACAGATATAAACATAACAGTGCCTTATTTTTTTAATACACTAGAATAGGTCAATTTAAATACCATGCTTATCCTTCTGTTTGCAATATACTACTTGAAAGCCCCTTCATTTGTTGCATATTCTGAAGATGAAAGCTACTTTAAATTACACAATGTTGATACAAATCCATCAAATACTGGTTATGCAAGCTGTTCCCCAGGACCCACTAGATACCAAAGGGCTTGCAGGTGAAGTTCATCTGCAAGTTTACAAGTTATTAAAGTTGTAATCTCTGATGTTCAAGGTGGTTATATCTCTGTCCCTGTATTTATCTTCAAAATAAATAATAAAAATAAGAATTTGCATGATCAGTTCTATGAGCTGATGAAGTAAATGCTAGTCATCAGGAACTTCCAGGAAAATGCTTAGACTCACTACTTTCTGTATAATTTGAGAGTGGGTTAGCTACCCCTCATACTAAGTCTCTCCGGATTCTCTTCAGGCAAGAGCAGAAAATATGGGGACAAATCTTTCTCTCAGAAAAATTACTGGAAATAATCACACTCATTTTGGATTAATCTGATTTAACAAAAGTTTGAAGAGCAGATATTTAGCATGTTAGCTGTATTTAAATACCTCAGAAGACAGAATCATAGAATATCAAGTTCTGGCTACTAAACTCATGGTATACATTTTAAAAATGTTTGCNAAATAACTTCTCTTCTACCAGCTCTTTATGTAGACACTGGTGACTGTCTCAAGCTTTGCATTTCAGCAGTTCTGAAGAAAGTAAGTACAGTTGTTTTCAGGACAGCCTTTAAATTTCCTTGACCTTAAGTGATGTGGCATTAGATCAAGTTACACTAAGGAAACAACATTGACCATGCTGACAACTGATTTCTCACATGTGATGAATNAGCTGGCTTGCTCTTCATGGACTGCTCAGATCAGTTTTAAGTTTTCAAACCTTCAGCCTTTCTTGGAATCATTGCTACTGTGCAAAGTTCATCTAATATACTGGTATTTATTGCTGTTCTGCCTTATTTCTTTATTATTGGAACAATAAACAAGTACACTATTGCCTTGCCCATTGTAATTACCCACAACCCAAGAGATTTTTTTTTCAACTTCAGGAAAGAAATTACATGAAGTAATATTGATTAGCTAGAAAGTAAAAACTACAATTAGTCCTTCAGCACAATTCCTTCCATAAAAAAATCTTAGAAGGAAGACTTTAGCACCTGAACAAGGATATTGTATGTCCCTGGGATCACCACAAACTGTAGTTAGCTAAATTGCTTCCATAAAATTGCAATATGCATTTGATCTGTCTCCTACAGAACTGGAGTCCAGGTGTTTTAAGGATATCAAGAATTTATATTAAATTCTAAGTTTCAATACAAAGTATAAATGTAGTAAATCTGAGAATATGTATAAAGGTATTGTACCTGGTTTTGCTGCCATAGGTCATTAGAAAAAAAAAAAGTCAATCTTTTTACAGTTGTTTAAAGAAATATCTATAGATTCAATGTGTATGCATTTATACTGGTTTAAACAGATCAGGTTTATATGTCCAGAAAAGTTCAATTTTCTAGGCTTTTTGTAAATCTTTTTGTCTTGATTCTTCAGCACCAATTAGACACTTATTCTCTTTGAACCAGTGTTCTCTACTTCATCTTTTATTCTATTGCCTTAGAATAGGATTGTCTTCAAATAGTCTTAACTGTAATGCTAATACTTCCATCGCCCCTTGATCTGTTGTCACTGAGCACTGTGCTGTATAACACTTTAGATAATCAATACAGAACTATAGATTTTTAAGAATTTAATTCACTCCACAAGTTAACAATGAGGTATAGTAATGCCATATCTGGCTTGTGTTAATTTAATTGCTTAAACTACCTACATAATGTCTAGATGCTAGAGTTTTTCTATGCCTTCATAGGGATAATTTTATTTTCATTGTCATGCCTTTTTATAGCAGTTACTTTCATTCTAAAATAGGAGGCAATTCCAGTCCTAGTGCTGCAAACTTCATAGGAAGAATAATAAAAGAAATCTGTGTGTGGCTTTTCCTACCTTCTCTGGGAACTTCCTTATTGCTAGCTAGGCTTGAACTCATTTTAGTCCCCTGATCATCCATTTTGGCTTCCCACTAGCTTGTATGCTCCATTAAGGTACCTGACTGGAAAGGCTTCTGGCAGGGAAATTCAGTCATGAGCCTTGAAATGACTTGAATTAAATCTCACTCTTATTAATAGTATGAGTGTGACCACTATCTGGCTGGAAGACTGGGATAATTCAGGGAAGTGTGCCTTTGACATGTCTTCCTAATAAACACTTAATAAGTACTCACATGTAACCTTATATTTGACCTATGTTAAAGACAATGGGGTTTACAGAAAACTTTTGTATGGCATGTCCAAAGCATTTCTGGGGCAATATATGCCCATCTTATACAACAGGACTGCCACAGTTCTGGAGAAGGACTGAGAGTCTACTAACATTTGTAATAATCTTGTAGGGTACACAATTTTGTGTTAATTTTATCACTATATTTGACAATTTTGCAATCTCAGTGTCTGGTTATATCTGGCATTAATAAATCAGATGATCAAAGAGGTAAAGAAGGAGCTGAAGCAGCTCCTTTGGGCAACAACCAGCCTTGTAGTCCTATAAAGAATATATGTCACTTACCGAAGTGGCTTATCACCATCTTCTGCTGGAAGAAAGATCTAAGTATTTGGCTATAATAACCCCACGATGAGAGATGCTGCTTTGTAGCCTGGAGGCCGTGAGAATTCTTCACCTGACCCCATCCACAGGTTACCTCACAACTTAATGTCTCAGTGAGTTAGAATAATGGGTCTTTCTGCTGGAGTTACCCTTCTGTGTAGCTTTGCAACCCACAGTCTCCTCAGGGAATTGCTTTGCTTCTGGAACAGCCCGTTGTCTAAACTCAGCTGCATAAATATATGTATACACTTTTCTCAGGCTATATCACAGGAAAAGACAACATTTGCTGTTCACCACTGAAAGACATTGCCAAAAATGTGTCATTGAGTGCAGGGAGAAAAAAGGGAAATATTGTATGAAGAACTGAGATGTAATAGATAGGACCATTCTGATACACCTATTTTGATTTAAGGGTATGATGTTAATACCCAGTGGGTAACGAAGGTATCAGTAAAGTAACCTCATATACTGTCCTGCTGTAACCATAGCCAAATGACCAGAGGATACCGATTTCAATCTGGACAAATATGACCTTAAGGAATCTGTCAACCCAAGTTTACGCTTGGAGAACTTTGTAGAGACTCTTGGAGATTGTGAAGAGTTCAGAGTACAGATTATTTTGATATTGGCATCCAGCCAGTCAGGCAAACAACATTTTGATTCAACTTTTAAAATTTAAGTAAATGTCTCTTACAGTTAAAATCATGATTTATACAGATTATTAGCTATTCATGAGTAGTAACTGATAGAATATACATGTAATTTAGCAGAAGTGGTTTGTTTAACTATACAGTCAATTGAAGCAAATGTAAAACAGTTGAAAGATTTTAGCATTCTCTTTTTCATTTTTCCTCCAATTTTCTCTAGTGATATTCAACTGGTAAAAATAATGCCACTGAGACACAAATGTAAAGTCAATTAATTTCTGAACATTCAGTTTCAACTGTATTTGATTTTTTTTTTTTTTGTAATGGTCAGTACTGGTTGCTTTCATCTGGCAAATACATGCTAAACCTTATATTGGATGATGTGCATGTTTGGTGGGTTTTTTTTTTCATGTTCATAATCTTCTAAAAGAGCTGGGCTGCAAGGCCTTTATCCAAACAAGTGCAAAGTTTGCAGGCATAAAAATCATGGGTTTAGCCACAAACATAAAATCTTTTCTTTTAGACTTGCCAGGAATACAAACTTCTAATTCAAATCTGTTTGTGGTTTCCATTCCAGAGAATCCTTTGAGAATTTCAGGGAGATGAAAAAAACCCTAGATGATTAGATGAGGATTAGAAGCTGCCCCAAAGATCAAGAAAAACTTTAAACTGGTTCTAATTGTCACAGTCCCTGCTTCTTTGTAGCTTATCTTACTGCACTCTTCTGTTGCCATTTGTAAACTTTCACCCTGGAAACATTTATTCATAAAACTGAGCATGTTGAAGTGTCTTCCAACATATGTTGAAGCAAACTGAAACATCCACTTTTCAAGCCTTTAATGAATCTGAAGAGAAGACCAAGCAGGGGAAAAATCAGATCTGATCTTAATAGACATCGTTCACAGAACTCTGCTTTCTGAACAAAAATATCCAGTACAGATTACTCAGTTCTGTAATAGAAAAGAGCATTTTGAAAGAATCAATAGATGATTAGTTTTGTCCAGTTATTTTCAACTACAAAAAAACAGAAATAACTCAGAGCACATAGTTTTTCAGTAAATACTTCAATAAAAATATTGAAATCAGTCCTTTCCACAATTTGCCTTTTACCATTTTCTTCAGTATTCCTTGGTATAGCAACTTTTTCCTAATACTCTAGTTGAATTTTTATTGATTAAATGGAGTGATGGAAGATTAAATAGAGTAAAATATATAAAAAGTGATTTCTGAGATTGTTTATGAGGTAATTCAGCTATCATATGCAGACCCTTGACCTAGTGTTCCCTGATTAAACAGTCAGAGATGCATTATGCCTGTAGCAGAATTTCCTGAGCAGTTCTTTATATAAGACAAAAACATAAACACTGAGGTTTTGGGGAAAGAACTCTGGTTTTTTGCGTTTTTTGTTTTGTT